>CABHPH010124782.1:8190-31622 GCA_902168325.1 Peromyscus nudipes
ACACACACACACACACACACACACACACACACACACACTCCCCTGAAAAAGAAACAGTCCAGACAGGAAGCTATTGAAGATAGTTCTTACAAATTGTGATAAAGGTGCTGAAGTGTAATGCTGCATAGTTGATGGCTTATGGTGGGGGGTGGGAAAGGACTCAGTTTTCTTTAAGGGGCTGGCCACTTGGAGTTTGACTAGGCTCCAATAAGTATGGGCCACACACATTGGACTTGGTGTTTCTGTTTTTTTGGGGAGGGCAGCAGCTCAGATCATGAGTATCAACATGATTTCTGGCAGCAGCACAGATCGTGGACGTCAGCACTGCCTCCAGTGCCTGGGTGGATCATGGAAGTCTTTGAAGGAGACAATCCAGGAAATGAATCATCTTCATTTTGGATATCTTGTTGCTCAGAGTCAGGGTCATAGTGCACTTGGGCAGCATGACCGGGAGCAAGACCTGTGCTCGCTCCAGTCTTCTGTATACCACCCTGCCCTTGGTGACAGCCACCCCACTGGTACCCTGGGCACGATCGTTGTGTTTGCAGCCTGTGGGTACCATGGCCCCGTGCTCTCCCCCCGCAGGAAGGTGAGCAGCCATTCCATGCCCCAGAAGGCACCAGCCTAGCAGACAGCAATGAGGCAAGGTGGGCAGGTGATGACCTGAGCCTTGCAGAGGCCCAAACACCAACCCTACTTGGCAACAACATGCTCCTTTGTCGGCTATGGGGCCACACTCTCAAACCTGTTGCTGCCGAAGCATCTCTGATTCTACTTTTCTCCATCATCTTTCTATCTCTCTATTGCACATTCCTTTATTAAAGTGACATTTCAGTCTGCTATATGTCATACAATATGTTACTTTGCTCAAACAGCTTTACGAGCAAATACTTAATGTAGTGAATCATTGAACTAGTTCAAGGTTTCTGAAGCACCATAAATACTGGAATATTGGTGAGACTCATCTTGGATATCCTGCTGTTTCTAAGAGTGAGGGAGATTGTGCAGCTAGGCAGTGCATCCGGGGCAGGGGGCAGGACCCACACAAGCTCCAGGTCACTGCACACCACCCACCCCAGAAGCCTACTGGCAGCACTGTGACCCCACACTCTCCTCCCCCAGTAATTTTCTTAATGTTCATTTCCCTCTTTTGGAAAGAAAATTGGATATTTTTTTGCCCCACCGAGCATATTTATATTTTTTTCATAGTCTTAGTGTTTATTTGCACCACCCTGCCTATTAACCCTAATTTGCTTTGGGAAGAGGATTTCAGATTTTTTGTTGGTTGGTTGGCTAGTTTAGTTTGGGGTTTATTGAGACCAAGTCTTACCAAGCAGCTTAGGATGGCCTACAATACACTGTCCCTTGTCTCTACCTTCCAAGAGGTAGGATTGTAGACATGTGCCTCCATGCTCAGATTAAACCTGATTTTTTTTCAGTCCCTGTGAAATTTGTATTAACTATTTTTGACAGTACTGTTTTTCCTTTTTAAACTACATTTATTGGGGGGAATACACACATGCCATGGTGCACATGCAGAGACCAGAGGACAACATTTGGGAGTTAGCCTTCTTACTTCATCAGGTCATCAGGCTTGGAGGCAAGTTCCTTCTCCCACAGGACTATTTTCAAGACCTCTGTGCTAAAGGTCTACACTTGAGTCTTTATACATTCTCTCTGTTAAGTTCTATTTATTGTGAGCTCTTTATGCCATGTAGTTTTTATAAGAATAAGCTGTAGAAATTACATTTTGTGTTGTATTTCCATCAGTTGAGTGGTTGCACTTCAGGGTGAATTGAAAAATCTTTGTTGAGAATAAGACAGTTGATAAAGGGCATATGGAGATATTCATGTCATAAAGGAAAGCAGGTCTTGGTATGGCATGAGACTAAGGAATCAAGGACAGTATTCCCAGGATTTGGGGATCTGTTGAGCAGGGTTAGAAGGGAGAGAATCATTATAGAGGAAAGGGCATTGCTTTTGGAGTACTTTGTATGATTTTCCTTGGCTCTTAGGCCAGAACTGAAGGGAAAACAGCAGAAGAGGTAGTGTGGAAGAGCTAATGTACCAGAAAGTGGGCATTAGCACATTAGATGGAAATGTTTCAGAGTTCTGAGGTTGGGACTAGACAGATGGCTCAGCCATTAAGAGCACTGGCTGCTCTTCCAGAGGACTCGGATTTAATTCCCAGCATCCACATGGCAGCTCACAGCTGTCTGTAACTCCAGTTCCAGAGGATCCAATAACTTCACACAGACATGCATGCAGGCAAAACACAGATGCACATGAAATAAGTTTTTTTAAGTTTTTCATAAAATATCTTATAATATAGGCCACCATTTCATAGAAATACAATCATACAATTTTAGAGTCCAGAGTAATCATATCCTAGCTCACTGACACAAAAGAGCCTTAAGTTTAGAAAGATATCCCTTTAAAAAGTTGACAGTCAAGCCTGGAGAGATGGTTTTAGTGTTCAAGAGCATATATTGCTCTTGCAGAGGACCCAGTTTGGCTCATAACGACCTGTAACTCCAGCTCCAGAGGATCTTAGGCCAGCATGGGCACCCACACTCACAGGCACATACCTACACACAGACACATATATAAATAATAAAAAATTAATATTTTAAGTGGAAAATTCAAAAATTTATTCTTTTGGGACACTACAATTAATTTGTTATAAATTATGGACTTTGAGAATATTCTTTTTGCTAAAGATATTTACATATATTTACTTGGAACACATCAGGGAGACTTGCATACATCTGATATAATCAAGGATCAACTTGAGTTAAGATCTGATTTGATGCTGGGTGTGATGGTGCACACTTAATCTCAGCATTGGGGAGACAGAGGCAGGAGAATCTCTGAATTCAAGACTAGCCTTGTCTACATAGTGAGTTCCAGGTCAGCCATGCTACACAGACCATGCCTTTTAAAAAAAAATCTGTCTTATTATGTTTATTATGTGTATGTATATCTAACATTTAGCACCCCCCTTTTAAAACCTCAATTTTTTAGTTTTAAAAAATGTTTGTGTCCATCTGTGTCTGTGTGAGTATATGCCAAGTGACTGTGGATACCCATGGAGGCTGAAAGAGGGCATCAGATCCTTGAAAGCTAGTTACAAGTGGTTGTAAGCCACCCAATATGGGTGCTGAACCCAAACTCAGTTCTCTGTCAGAGCAGCAAGGGCTCTCAATGCTGACCTCTCTCTCCAGTCCCTAATCTCAATTTTTAAAAAGTACTAATTGTAGTGATAGTGTGAATATCCAAAACCCATTACATTGAGTGCTTTGGATGGGTAAATTAAATGGTATCTAAAATTATAACTTTAAACATATTTTGAAAAGAATTGATTGAAAGAATTGAGTATGGTGGCACAGAAGACAGGAGAATCGTGATTTCAAGGCCAGACTAACGTGCAGCAAGACTGTCCAAACTAAAAACAAGGGAGGAAGAAAATGGCTGTTGCCAGCCTTTTGTGCGGAATGGTTCATTCTTTCTGGGTGGTTGTTGTTGCTTTGGGTTTTTGTAGTTGTTTTGGAGGAGGCTGGTGTTTTTGTTTTTTGTTTGGTTTGGGTTTTGTTTTTTTGAGACAGGATTTCTATATGTAGTCCTGGCTGTCCTGGAACTCACTCTGCAGACCAGGCTGGCCTCCAACTCAGAGATCTGCGCTCAGATTACAGGCATGAGGCTCCACTGCCCAGCCCATTCTTTCTGTTTTTAAGAAAACAAATTTGGTTAGTTTTTTAGTCTATGTTGTCTTGGGTATATTTATCTTCCAGTCGCTGGGTGAGTCGAAGTGCCACAGCACAGCGCCGGAAAGAACGACTCCGCCAGCATTCTGAACACATTGGACTGGACAACGACTTACGGGAGGTATGTGGTCCAATGCAGAGATCACAGCACTCACCCAGGGGCTGTCAGTATTCATGGTCTCTCAAGTTCTTTTAAAAACAGTTCAACTTATTTTAAAATATTATTTTTATACTGAAGTGTAGCAGAAAACATTTTTCCAGTTTTTCTCCTTTTGTTCATCTAAAATAGGGCTTTATTTCTGTGTAGTAAATCTAATAGAAGCTTTATTTAGGGTAAATTTTTGGTCAGTAGGTCTCCTGAAGGGAGAAACATTGAGATACACATATATCTAAGTTTCAAATATAATTTAAGCTTAGTAAGTAAAGATATATTAACATATTCTTTGGCTTGCTGACACCATGTTTTAGAAGTGTCAGAGCTGTTTTTAGATTAAGATCTATATGCTTTATTTGTATTCATTGAAAATAAAATTCAAATTATGTTTAAATAATTATATTTTGTTTCTTGTGATCAAAAGAAAAATGCAAACAAAAACTTTGCTGTTTTATAAGCTCAAGTGTGTAGAAATAGGACAGAAAGCATCCTTCCAAACTGAAGCCTTTCTTGTTTGTTGCCTTGCCTTCACTATCCCCCCTTGCTGTGGTCTTATCATGTGCATGCAAGTTTTGCTTCTGTTTTCCTTTTTTTCTACTTTTCTGTCATTGAAACATCGCCATCATCTTAGCCTTCCGGGGGACTTTTGGTCTGTCAGAACTCCATGGCATTCTGGGAGTGGGATCAGGGCCCAACTCCTCCTGCACGGCTTCCTAAAAAGTCCTTCTCTGAGTGCTGCCTGGTATGTCCTTTGCCTTGAAAGTGCTTCACAAGATGTTCCTGAATCTTGTCTTTGGTGTTTCTTGAATAGCCCACACATGAGTGCATGTAGCATGTTTTACTCTCTGCTGCTTCTTGTGTTTGCTGCCTGCTTGTGCTGGAGTGTGCTCACACAAGTAATTCTATGCTGTTAGCAGTAAGACTGACATTCAAATCCTGAGTCATTTTGTGTGTGTGTGTGTGTGTGTGTGAGAGAGAGAGAGAGAGAGAGAGAGAGAGAGAGAGAGAGAGAGAGAGAGGGAATCTCTTGTAGCTGGAGTCACAGATGGTTGTGAACTGCCTGAAGTGGATGCTAGGAACCAAACTGAGGTCCTCTGAAAAACAATCACCTCTGTTTACTTTTGTTTTTGAGACAGGTTCTCGTGTATCCTAGCCTGCCCTAAGCTGGCATGTGTTTAAGGATGATCTTGAACATCTGATCCTCCTTTCCCACTCAGCTGGGTGGCAGTGGCGCACACCTTTAATCCCAGCACTCGGAAGGCAGAGGCAGGCAGATCTCTGTTGAGTTGGAAGCCAGCATGGTCTACAGATCGAGTTCCAAGACAGGCTCCAAAGCTACACAGAGAAACCCTGTCTTGAAAAACAAAACAAAAACAACAAAAAAGACATGCACCACTATACCCAGTTTGATTTTTTTAATAATAATAATAATTTAACATTATTTAACATGTGGTGGTGGTTTTATGAGGCAGGGCCTCAATATATATACTTGACTATCTTGAAGCTCCCTGTTATATACCAGGCTGGCCTCCAACTTACAGAAGTCAGGCTATCTTGGCCTCCCTAGTGCTGGGATTAAAGATGTACACCACCACACCTGACCTTTATTTTTATTTTTAAATTATGTTCATGTATGTGGGGCTGTGTGTACTTGAGTGCCGGTGCCTATGGAGGCCAGAGACACCACATACTCTTAGAGCTGGAGTTAACTGAGCTACCTGATGTGAGTGCTGTAAAGTGAACTCAAGTCCTCTGCAAAATCAGTACACACTCAGCACCACTGAGCCATCTCTCCAACTCCACCACACCCAGTTTTTATATGGTGCTGGGGATCAAACCAGGGTTTTGTACATGATAGTCAAGCACTCTACAACTGAACTATATCCCCAATTGGAAAGCTCTTTAAACATTAAAAATTTATTTTTACCAATCTTTATATTTAACTTTTAATTCTGTCCCCAAAATGAAAATATAATTCTCACATAGATGCTGCCTTGTAGCTCAGACTGACTTTTCTAAGACGGCTTTTATTTCCTACATTTACTTACTTGAAAACTAACTTTGAGTGTGTTTCTATGCCGCTGCTGCATGTCATGCCCTTACTTGATGATAGTTTTCTCATTCTCAATTTCCCCCTTTTTTTTCTTTGAATAATATTTAAAGCAGAACAGTACATATAAGTGCTAAGAAACTGTTACATGGAGAATTCATTTGCTTTTTTAGTGGCTCCTTAAAATTATTAGACTGAAAAAAAGCCATTTTTTTAATGTTAACTTTTGTCATGAACATTGAGAAAAACTATTCACTTGATCCTTAATCAGTAGAATTTTCAGCCGCTTTAGCAGGTTGATTTTCTTCCAAAGGGGAAACAATTTCTCTTACATTTAAATAATGCAAAGGATTTTAGACATCTCATTTTATAGTATCAAATTCTCCCCTTAAGATAAGGATAGGCCAGGCGGTGGTGGCGCACACCTTTAATCCCAGCACTTGGGAGGCAGAGCCAGATGGATCTCTGTGAGTTCCAGGACAGGCACCAAAACTACACAGAGAAACTCTGTCTCAAAAAAAAAAAAAAAAAAAAAAAAAAAAAAAGATAATAAGGATAGATTTACATCTATGCCTGTGAATATGTCAATTCACTAGCATGCCATCTCCCACAGCAAAGTAATAGTTTTACTATATGGTTCTTCAAAATGTAGTCTTAAGACATTTGGATCTTTTGGAGATTCTGCCTTGTAATCTTAATGCAAATGTCTAGATGAAGTTTTTCAGGCAGCATACAAGCACAGAGAACATAGTTCTGCACTAGCGAGGCACATGAGGGGTTGTTCGTTTGCTTGCTTATTGTTGCTGTTTTAGGATGTGGTCTTTAGTAGCCAGTCTGGCCTCAAACTTGCTGTGTAAACATAGGTGACTTGGAACTCTTGATCCTCCTGCCTTTGCCTTCTGAGTGCCCAGATGATAGGTGTGCACCACCAAACACGGTTTATGTGGTACTCAGGATTGATCACAAGTCCTGTGCATGATGAGCAAGCTCTCTACCAACTGAGCTATAACCCCTTCCGTTTTTGACTTTTATGGAAATTGACTAAACAAGTTCAAGAACATTGGAATGGTTTTTTTTGGCGTGTGTGCGCGTGTGTGTGTGTGTGTGTGTGTCTGTGTGTGTGTGTCTGTGTGTGTGTGTCTGTGTGTGTGTGTGTGTGTGTGTGTGTCTGTGTGTGTGTGTGTGTGTTACCCGAAAGTCAACAGAGGATTCTGGGCATAAAACTAGGGATCATAGAACAAGTCAAGGGAAGGTTTTATGCAAACATCTCAGTAGAGTCTTCCCCACTCACCTCATCCGCAGCCCCCATGTTTGGAGCACATCATGCTTTTCAGCCTTTTCTGTGAACTATATATATAGCATGCGTCATGCAGTGATATGCAGCAACATTAGACGTTTGCTGATATCATTGAGTTACAACACAATTCTGGTACTATTGAAAGTTAATTAGAGCCAAGGATTTGGCTGGAGAGCAGTGCCCAGATGATTGAGGGATTTGAAGTCTCTGTTGAGAGGAGTGGAACAGAAGAGGCCAGCAACCTTTTCTGTGGAACCTTAGACTAAACTAGACACCTAAATGGTTTTTTTTTCTTAACTTGAGATCCTAACTAATCATAATTTTGGTGGTCCCATTAAAAAGACTAAACTCAATGAAACTCCTGGTATTGTGTGAATTTCAACTTAATAATGTTTCTGTCACTCTCCTTTTCACAAGAGTTAACTGGTTTCAGGAGGAGTACACATGTCTTCTGTCTTCTATCAAGAGCACCAAAATCTGAATTGCTGTTATATTCACACACTTAAGGCCTTTTTTACATCTTGCTTGTTGTATTTGTTATGTAAGTTTAAAGCAGAAAAGAATATATGATGTTTACACATTTAAAATACTCCTAATTTTTAGAAATATATGCAAGAGGCACGAAGCTTAGGAAAAAACATGAGGCAACCAAAACTGTCAGATCTCTCACCTGCCGTGATTGCACAGACCAACTGGAAATTTGTAGAAGGCTTACTAAAAGAATGCAGAATGAAGGTACGTATACTGCTGCCAGACAGTGTGCATTCATATTTATCTAAGATGAAATCAGTCGACCTCATTTGTGACTGTAGCTTCTCTGAAAATAAAGTTTACTATTTTATTTTTTATGAGTATGAGTGTTTTGCCTGTATGTATGTCTGTGTGCTACATGTGGACAGTGCCCATGAAGGCCAAAAGATGTCATCAGATCCTCTGGGATTGGCGTTACAGATGGTTGTGAGCTACCGTGTGTGCTGGGAATCAAACCCAGGTCCTCTGCAAGAACAGCCATTGCTCTTAACCACTGAGCCACCTATCCAGGCTTCAAAAGAAACTTTTTTGTAACATAGACCTGATATGCTCTTCACTGAAGTCATGAATCTCCATGAAGTCTCCATGGCCCACAGTATCAATGACATGGGAGCCTTGCATGGTTTTTCTCATCTTTTTAACTATTGTACAGTATATGGAGTGAGTGTCTATGTGTGTGTGTAGGCACACATGTGGAAATCAGTTCTTACCATCCAACTCATTTTGAGGCAGGGTCTTTCTTGTTTGTTGCCATTACTACGGCTGTTTGAAATAGCAGTCCCATGAGCTTCATCCCAAATCTTACAAGTAGCAGCATTGAGATTGGTGGTGTGTGCCACCTTATCCAGTTTTTACATGGGTTCCCAGGATCTGAACTCTGGTGGTCAGGCTTGTATGACAAGCACTTTTACTCACAAACCATCTCCCCAGCCCTTAGCTATTGTTTTCCTCTTCAGCATGATGTTAAGCCACTCATAAGTTATATAAAGAATGTTACTCTCTTATGTGAAAAGCAACATATATACCTGTATAAAGCCTTGCTTGTGCTCATACACATTACCACATGTGCTTAAGGGAAAATATCCTAACTATGTTATAGGTCAGTGAATATTAAATATAATTCTTCTCTCATAGAACTGCCTTTATTTTTGTTGTTGTTGTTGTTGTTGTTGTTGTTTTTCGAGACAGGGTTTCTCTGTGTAGCTTTGTGCCTTTACTGGAACTCACTTGGTAGCCCAGGCTGGCCTCGAACTCACAGAGATCCGCCTGGCTCTGCCTCCCGAGTGCTGGGATTAAAGGCATGCACCACCACCACCCGGCCCAGAACTGCCTTTATATGAGGTAGCCATGTAAATGAAAAACCTCAGCTTTTTAAAGTAACTTGTGAGCATATTCAGTAAAAGCACTGTTTTCATATCAGTGTATATAGGTAATTAGACAAGGTATTACCTAGAGGAGCTGTATGCTTCCTCACATGTGCAAGACTAGCTAAGGTTGATGCGAATTAATTTACCTGAAACTGCTTTTCAGTATCTGATACATTCTTGTGAGCAAAGAAGAGAAAAAAAGGGGGAAAAGGGGAGAATCCTAGTTTACTCACAAACTAGGAAGTTCTCAACAAAAAAAGAAAAAGGAAGGGAGGGAGGGAGGGAGAGAAAGGAAAGAAAAGAAAGAAAAAGAAAGAAAGAAAGAAAGAAAGAGAGAGAGAAAGAGAGAAAGAAAGAAACTAGAACTGCTTATTTCTGTTGTGGTTTTGGCTTAAGTGCAGAAAGCTTTAGTTTGTCAAGATGATAGAGTCAGTAAAGGTCAACTTGTAGTGACAGGATGAGGTTCTAGTGTCAGAAAGTGCATTTTCTAGATTCAAGGCAATTTCAGAAGTTCTAGGATAATTCTACTATTACAGAAGTTAATAATTGAAATTATATGTGTTTTTTCAACCTTATGATGCCTTACAAACATTATTTTATTGTTTCATTGGTGTCCTAACATTTCTCTGACATAATAGTAAAATACTGAAGGTATTACTCCAATCAGCTAATCACCAGATTAAGATATTTTCTCCATGGTGACTGAAAATCTGTAATTAGAATTGTAATGAAAGGAAGCTGGATCTCCTAAGCTAGTAATTGATTCCTTGGTTTTGAGTTTCATTGCTGTGGTAATTTATGACCAGTCATAATGTTTTTAGACAAAACGCATGCTGGTAGAGAAGATGGGACATGAAGCAGTGGAACTGGGCCACGGAGAAGCAAACATCACTGGCTTGGAAGAGAATACTTTGATCGCCAGCCTCTGTGACCTGCTGGAGAGGATATGGAGCCATGGCTTACAGGTCAAGCAGGTAACTAACTCAAAAGGTGCTGGTGGCATGGCTGATTAAGGGACTTACTCACATCAAGGGACTGTTCAAGGTGGCACACACCTTTAATCCCAGCACTCAGGAAGTAGAAGCAGGTGGATCTCTGTGAGTTTGAGGCCAACCTGGTCTGCATAGTGAGACCTTGTCATTAAAAAAAAAAAAAAAAAAAAGGAAAGAAAGGCAGGTGGTGGTGGCGCACACCTTTAATCCCAGCACTCGGGAGGCAGAGGCAGGCAGCCTGGTCTACAGAGCTAGCTCCAGGCCAGCCAGGGTTACACAGAGAAACCTTGTCTCAAAAAACCAAAAAAAAAAAAAAAAGGAGGAGGAGGAGGCAAGGTTGAGGCTGGCAAGATTGCTCAGCACCAAGCCTGACAATCTGACTTTGATCTCTGGGACCCACCTAGTAGAAGGAGAACATACTCCTGAAAGCTGTCCTCTAACTTCCACACATGAATGAGAAATGTAACAAGAAAAAGATCCCACAAGATAATTAGATACATATCACAAGCCGTTCAGTTCCAGCAAAAGAAACATAATCTGGGTTAAATGTAGTGGCATGCACCTATAATCTCAGCACTTGGGAGGCAGAGAAAGGTGGGGGTAGGCTGATGTGCAAAGTGAGTTCCAGACCAGCCAAGCCTATACAGTGAGACTATCTCCAAAAAAAAAAAAAGGGGGGGGGGAAGAAAATCAATCTATGATTAGGAGGTGGTCTGAGGATCTTTCATGATAAACAGGAAAGGACAAAATTGCACATGTGTTGGGAGAGCTGGCCCACACTTGGGAGAGAGGGCCCACCCTTCACTACAGGTGTGGGAGAGCTGGCCCCTATGGCATGGCCCTAGGAGAGCTGGCTCTGCCCCTTGCCTGAGGGGGATGGTCCCAGTGGCCCAGACTGACCAGCTTAGCTACCACCCAGACCCACATTCCAGGCCTTAGATTGGCCCACCCTAACATCTACCCCATCTATGACCTCCTGGAATGTGTAGATGTAACCAACCGTCTTATTAAATAAGAAGCACAAAGCCAATACAAAGATGAAAGCCAAGAGGTCAGAGCAATAGCTAAGAGCAAAAAACCTTACCCTTCCTGTCGCTGTTGTTGTACCTCTCTGAAAGAAACCTACTTCCTGTGTCTGTCTTTTTTTATAGCGTTTCTGTTCTGCCTTCTCATTGGTTATAAACCCAACCACATGACCTCCTAGTCACTGCCTGTCTGTATAGACCTCCAGGTCTTCTATGGTTGATATTGAGATTAAAGGCGCGTGTCTCCAATGCTGGCTGTATCCTTGAACACACAGAGTTCTACCTAGCTCTACCTACCAAGTGCTGGGATTAAGGACGTGCACCACCACCGCCCAGCTTTCCTTATGGCTTGCTAATAGCTCTGACCCCCAGGCAACTTTATTTATTAACATACAAATCACATTTCAGTACAAATAAAATATCACTATAGAAATGTGTGAAGGGACTGGTCCTGTGGAACGATGGCCACAGGATCTGTTACTTGGGGCAATGACGATATCCGAGAGGGTTTCAGTGAGGGTCTTGATGAGAAATTATTTTTTGATGAATTGTTTCTTTAAAGTGAACATTTTATATGTCTTGTGCTTTCAGGGGAAGTCTGCCTTGTGGTCACATCTAATTCAGTTTCAGGATAGAGAAGAGAAACAAGAGCATCTCACAGATTCACCAGGTAAGCAGGTGTCGGGGTAAGATAGATTGCTTCAAGTCTCATGTATGCTGGGCTAACCTTGTACTCTTGGTCTTCCTGGCTTCATCTCCCAAGTGCTTGGATTATAGGCGTCGATCACCACACCTAGCTTGAGATGGATTGGTTTGATAGAGTCGGCAGTATGAGACAATGAGAAGAATCATTTTAGATGGGTTCGTCTCTATCCAAAATTTACCCGTGTTGTCAGGATAAAACAAAAGGAGCAATATTACAGGATATGAATCTATGAAACTCACTTGACCTTTCTGATCTTTTACTTTCTTATAAGATAGAGAAAATGATAGTAGCTATCCAAAGTGATCGTGTTTATATAGAAGAACAAAAACAATTAATTGTGAAGGACTATACAGGTCTATTCTCCCAGTATTGTATGGTATACATTGTTGTTGTTATTATAGAAAAGTTTTGTGATCATCACTAATATCTTTTTTTTTTTTTTTTTTTTTGGAGACAGGGTCTCTCTGTATAGCCTTGGCTGTCCCGTAGACCAGGCTGGCCTTGAATTCAGAGATCCACCAGCCTCTTCCTCCCGAGTGCTAGGATTAAAGGCATGTGCCATCACCACCTGGCAATATTCTTAATATCTTCTGTTACATTTTATTTAGTTATTTTTCTATGTGAGCATGTGTATGTGGAGGTCAAATGACAACTTGCAGGAGTCAGTTCTCTTCTTCCACTTTGTGGGAACTGGAAATTTAACTCTGGCTGTTTGGTTTGGTGGCATGTGCCTTCATCCACTACTCTATCTCACTATCCCTCCTTTTTTTATAATGTCAGGATCAAGTCCTGGACCTTGTATTCATAAATAAATTTTCAGGAAAAATTACATATTTATCTCCAAGACTATTTAAGGGTTGTAGCATGAATCTTAAAGTCTTATTAATAAAATCAAACCTGAGGCCAGTTATTGGGGTAAACACTGGAAGGTCAGAGAGACAGAATAAGCCACAGCTATCTCACCTCGCTGGGTCCTCAGCTGGTCTTGTTTCCTCAGACTGGATGCCCCGAGCCCTCATCCAGAATGGGTCTCAGCTGAACTGCTGCTAGAAGCCTGAATGCTTAACCAGCCACATGCGTCTCCAGGCCGCTTCTCCAGGCCAAATGCTTCTAGTTTCTGGTCCTCACGCCTTATATACCTTTCTGCTTTCTACCACCACTCCCTGGGATTAAAGGCGTGCTTTCTGGGATTAAAGGCGTGGGTCACCATGCTTGGGTGTATCCTTGAACACATGAATTTCTGCCTCTCGAATGCTAGGATTAAAGGCGTATGCTACCACTGCCTAACCTCTGTTTCATATTGTGGCTATTCCGTCTCTGACCCCAGATAAGTTTATTAAGGTACACAATATTTTGGGGAACACAATACCACCACAAAGGGTCATATTCTTTTTTATATAATTTATTTAACTTTTTTTATTTAACTTTTTATCTCATGTGCATTGGTGTGAAGGTATCAGATCTCCTGAAATGGGAGTCACTGACAGTTGTGAGCTGCTGTGTGGCTGCTGGGAATTAAACCTGGGTCCTCTGGAAGAGCAGCCAGTGCTCCTAACCCCTGAGCCATCTCTCCAGCCCCAAGAGTCAGAATCTTTTACTTAGCTTGTTTTCTTCTTTTTGAGATGGGGTCTTACTGCAATGCTCAAGTTGGCCTCAAACTTTGTATAGGTTCCACCTTAGTTCCACATGTAGCTGAGACTACAGACATATATCACCACACTCAGCTTAGGAATTAGATTCTTCAATTTATAGAAGATATCTCATGGTATTGCTATCATAATTCTTCTGCTAATCAGAATTATATAAGATTCCTTAGGTCAAATAATACAACTATTTCATTATTTTTTTCACAAAGAATTTGTGTTTTCTTGGCAGTGCTGATGATCAAACCCAAGGCATCAGCCATTGAGTCATATCCACAGCACAGAGATTGATTTTCTTTATGTAAGATAACCATCTACTTCATAAAACATAGAATTAACAGTAGGAAGTTAATAGAAATAAAGTGTTTTGGCTGGGTATGGTGGCACTTGGCTGTAATCTCAGTACTCATGCTGGGGTAGGAGGGTCATTTGAGCCAGTCTGAGCCACATGGTAAGAACTTATCCAAAAAAAAAAAAAAAACTGAAAAGGGGGTAGGGAAAGATTTTATAGTGAATTAGCCATTTAGGAACCATTTTTTAAAATTATAAATTCTTTCAAAACATCAGAAATAAAAGTGGTTTCTTTTGTTTTTGTTTTTTAATTGAGACATGATCTCACTGTGTAGCTTTAGCTGGCCTGGAACTCAACATGTACACTAGGCTGGCTTTGACCTTGCAGAGATCCCCCTGCCTCTGCCTCCAGAATGCTGGGATCAAAGGCATGCACCACCACACCCAGCTGTAAAAAAAAATTTGAACCCCTAAGTTAGAGTCAGTGATACAGCTCCGTGAGTAAAGGTTCCTCTGCCAACCCTGAAAACCTAGGTTTGATCCCCAGAATTCATATGCTAGGAGAGAATCAACGCCACAAAATTATCTTTTGACCTCCACCTAAAGACCATAAAAGAGTGTGTGTGTGTGTGTGTGTGTGTGAGATTTTAAAAAATGCATAAGCTAACCACCAACCTAGGAAATAAAACATTGCAGGTTGAGGATGTAGCTCAGTGGAAGGGTACTTACCTAGCAAATGTAAGACACTGAGTCCAATCCTCAATACTGAAAATAAATAAATAAAATGAAAGAAGGAAAATAAAGGAACACCCTTGGGTTCATCCCCAATTCTTTTTCCTTCACTGTCTCTACCCAAAGAAGCACTACCCTACAGAGTTTACTCATAAAAAAAAAAACAACTCATTTTAAATGTATTTTATAAGACAACTAGGAATATGGATTTGATACTGCATTGCCTGGACCTCCTCTCAAAGACTTGTCAGTGTCCTGATGGCCTATGCTATAACTATATTTATACCAATTTAGATCCCTCATGTCCATCTCTTCTTCCCTTTTTGCTATATAGAAAGTAAAAGTACATTCATTGGTCTATGTATCTAACAGAAATTGTAGCCATTAAGGATGAAAAACCATATAAGCGAGGTAGCTTATCTAAATTTCACTTGACCATAACTAGAAGGCCAGTAAGTGGGTTTTACCCTGGTTAGACAAGGAAGTAGGGCTAAGCATAGTGGTAATCCCCACACTTAAGGTGTGGGAGCAGGAGGGTCGAGAGTTCGAGGCCATCCCTGGGATATGTATTAAGGCCCTGTCTCAAAAGAGAATAAATTCCTAGGAAGTAGCTGTTCACGGGGTGAAATGTTGGAAAGCCAAGTTCAATTGAGATGAGATAGATGCATTCAACTCTTATGCCCAAAAAGGCGTGTGAGAATGTTCAGAGGTTAGAACCAGCTGCTGCTGGGCAAAACTCACAGCTTTTGTGGTTTTCACTGGCCAAATATTGAGTGGTTCCGTTAGAAATCAGAGTCCTAAATGTCTTCAGTGACCTCCAGTTGATGGTAGAATCAGCAAATTCTAAAGTGAAGGATAAATGAAAATGCATCAGAGGTCCATGCAGTTACATCTCTGCTGTACCGCCAAACTGATGAAGGGCTAATGATGTAAGAACAGTGTTTCAGTGATCTCAGATAAATAAGAGCCATGTAACTTTTTTTTTAGACAAAGTCTCACTATGTGGCTCTGGCTGGCCTGGAACTACCTATGTAGATCTGGTTGGCTTCAGATCTACATAGACCTGATAACCTCTGCCTCCCCAAGTGCTGGATTAAAGGCAGGCACCAGCACTTGCCCAGCATAACTTTAAAATATATATATATAAATTTTTTTAAATTATATGATTGTATGTGTGTAAATGTCTTTGGAGGGCAGAAGAGGGCATCGAGTCTCTTGAAGATACAGCTACAGTAGTTGTGGGCTGCCCAGCATGAGTGAAGGGACCAAATTTGGGGTCCTCTGCAAGAGCAGTACACACTCAGTAAACTGAGCCATCTCACCAGCCCTAAGCCGTATAGCTTTTGAAGTCTGTTGTAGCTAGAGTTTTCCTGCCGGGCCCACAGTCAGGACAAATCTCTGCCACCCGCCAGTCTCCGAGCTCCCAAGTCCCGCCAGTCTCCGAGCCCACTTATAAAATAAACACACAGACGCTTACATTATTTAAACTGCTTGGCCATTAGCTCAGGCCTATCATTGTCTAGCTCTTACTCTTATATTTAGCCCATTTCTATTAATCTCTACTTTGCCACGTGGCTCGTGGATTACCGGTACTTTACATCTTCCTTCTCCTGGCCGCGGCTCCAGGCCGTCTCCCCTCTCCCTTCCTGTTCCCTCAAATCTCCTCTCTGTTAGTCCCGCCTATACTTCCTGTCTGGCTACCGGCCAATCAGCGCTTTATTGATACAGAGTGATATCCACAGCAGTCTGTGTTTATTGTTTCAATGGAAGGGTGAAGTTTATGAACATTGCTCTAATACTTCTGGTGATTTAGCCTGTGAAGACTTAAAAATATTTTGTGGGCTAGAGGTGTAGCTCAGTTGGTAGAGCTTGCCTCGTGTATTCAAGGCTCTGCATTTGAACCCCAGCACCACAGTAACCCGGCTTAGTGGTGCACACCTGTAAACCCGGCAGTCTCGGCACTGTGGGGGTGGAGGCAGGAGTTCAAGTCCATCTTGGCTGCACGGTTAGTTGGGGCTGGCCTGGCTAAATGACATTAAAATGAGGGCAGGGTTGATGAAATGGCTCAGCAGGTTAGGATGCTTGCCACCAAAGTCTGGTAAACTGAATTCAACCTGACTCCCACAAGTTGGCCACTTGACCTCCATATATATGCCATGGCACATACGTAAACACATGTACACAACACACATACATATAAATAATAAAGGTAATCTGTTTTATTTTATTTTGTAATAGTATGGCTGGGGATGTAGCTCAGCAGTAGAACACATCCTTAGCATGTGAAAGGTTCAGTTTCATCCCAATAGAATGAATATGGATGCACATATATTTGTGTGTGTGTGTTTTTCAAGACAGGGTTCATCTGTTGTAGTCCTGGCTGCCTGGAACTCGCTCTGTAGACCAGGCTGGCCTGGAACTCACAGAGATCCGCCTGCCTCTGCCTCCAAGTGCTGGGATTAAAGGCGTGCGCCACCACCGCCCGGCTTGTTTTTTTCACCCTTTCATCACATTTATTTATCTTGGTACAGCACAGGCGTAACATGTGTGAGACCTTGGTTTCGATTTTCATTACCCCCTCAAAAAAACAAAATTAAAGAAAGGTGATAATTGAAACATTTTGCTTAAATACTTAATATTGGTTTTGAGTCTTTGAATAACCTCTAATTTGATCAATTTATTTTTCCCATATCATCATAGTATCACTCCACTTACTAATTGAAAGGTGTAGTATTCTTTACTGAATCTCTCCCTTAAATAAAATTCTAAACTGACATTTAAGGTTCAAGTATCTGACCCTCCATTGTGCATTTCTTAGCATTTGCAGAGCATACGCTATACATTAGTTTCTCCAGGCCCTTTGTGTATTGAAGGCCAGGCATGGTGGTACACACCTCAGAGGCAGAGGTAGATGGATCTCCGAATACAAAGTTAGTCACAGCTATATTGTAAGAATGTCTCAAAAAAGGGAATAATAATAGAAAGGTTAAACACTGTCAAACACTGAGCCTGTGGCTGAGAGGATATTTAAGAAAGATTTCAGACAGACAGAATTAAAACTATATCTTGAGAGCTAACTTTATACAGAGCACTAATCCAAACATTAGATCATTTAAACAAGATAGCCACTCTTACTATCTCTAGTTTATGGATAAGAATATAGAACATAGAGAAGTTAGTCACTCATCCAAGTTTGGAAGTCTATTAAATCCCCCACAGGGTTCAGAAACATACGTTCAACCATTAAGCTGCTTCCAGTCTAGTGATAAACAGACAGTAATAGGGAGAAAGATGGTAAAGTAAGCTTTAGACTTAAAAATGCATGGCAGAGTAGCATTGCCCACTTCAGGGCTGCCAGGGAACAGGGGTGGGGCTAGGACAAAATAACCCTCCAAGGGCATGCTCTCAATGACCTGCTCGATCAGGGCATTGGCCGCACCTCCTGGTCTCTGCCACCTCCCAGTGCCATCAGGCTGTACGTCCATCAGTGAATTGATCACTGGTTAGGCTAGAGTCCAGACGATTCAGCACCTCCCAAATGTCATGCCACATGTGAACACTGTATTGAGGGCTAAGTCATAAACACAATTTTGGGGGGCACATTTCCTGTCCAAATTAACAGTCCCTATACTTATAGCACACCCATTGTGGAAGCTGCTGCTTTATTAAAGGCTTTATCATTATTGCTTCATTTATTTGTTTTGGTGCTAAGGTTGTACCCAGGCCTCACACATAGTAGACAAGCACTCTGTCACCAAGCTGTACCTCCAGACTGCCTTTTTGTTATGAGATCGCGTAAGCTCTCTGGGTCCTCTGTTGGTTCCCTCTAGCCAACTTGCTGATTATAGTTTCAACTCTTTCCTACTGCTTCATAATCTTCTCCCACTTCTCAGCATTTTGTTTTGAGGTTGTTGTTTTGTTCAGTTTTGTTTGTTTGTTGAAACAGAATTTCTTGTTGCCAAAGATGACTTTGAATTGATCCTTCTGCCTCTACCTTCCAAATGCTGGGAATACAGGTGTGTGCCACTATACCGTTTCTCTTACTATTTTGTGGCTATATTTTATGTTGTCATGTGGAATCATCAGTCATTCTCTGAGCCATTTGACTTGCTACCCCCAAAGAGTAATTCACTTTAATAACACACTTAAGCTAGGATGGTCTCAATAGGAAGATAAATCTATCATATTCCCTGAAATTTCCTCAATGAGCATTACTTCCCTGAGTATCAAAGAGATTAGTCTTTAAAGTACCAGTTTGAAAACTACCTTCCTTAAACCAGATGTTGTGGCACACCCCTCTAATTCCAGCATTTAGAAGGAAGAGGCAAGTGGATCTCTGTGAGTTCAAGGACAGCCTGGTCTACATCATGAGTTCTAAGAGAGCCAGGTCTTTGTAGAGAGACCCTGACTCAGGGGAAAAGAAAAGAAAAAAAATTTCCTCCCTAATCTGCCTGTTCACTCCCCACTTTGCATGGATAGATTGGCCTAACCATCCTCTGGAGCCTCCTTGTCAGTCCTGTGAGTGATCATTTATACCTGCTAGTTAGGAGCCCAGCTATTTCACCAAGCACCAAAAACATAAAGATCTAATACACTAAAATTTTCACTGACTCTTCCTTGGTGTCATGGGCAGGAGACAAGCATCTGTTCCAGTATTGTATCCTCGCTTCTCAATGTCAGTGGATCTAAAACACGAGAAAAATTTAGCTATAATATAAAGCAAAATCCACATTTAAGTTCCATCCGTGTATTTGCTAAATGTGGTGCTTCAGTTTAGTTTCCGTTTACAGAAGAGAAAATGGAAATGAAGAAAGGGTACAAAATTCCATCAAGGCCGGGCGGTGGTGGCACACGCCTTTAATCCCAGCACTTGGGAGGCAGAGCCAGGCAGATCTCTGTGAGTTCGAGGCCAGCCTGGTCTACAGAGCGAGATCCAGGACAGGCTCCAAAACTACACAGAGAAACCCTGTCTCAGGAAAAAAAAAAAATCCATCCTATCTCATCAGAAGTGAGACTGAACGTATGTTTCCACGTCATGGCCAGTGGCTGTGTGCGTGATGCTCCGTAAGTCACTGTCCTTCTTCCATAATTGTTAGCTGTGGAACTGGAGAGAGAGCTCAACAGTTGGGAACACTTGTTGCTCTTCTAGAGGACCTGTATAGCGCGAATTCTAATTGGTCTTAATAATAAAAACCTGGAGTCAGATATTGAGGTAAATGCTGAAAGATCAGAATAGTAAAGGAGCCAGCCACTAGAGAGACTTCTTACCTCTGCCAAATCCTCAGACTTCCATACTCTGATCTCCAGGCAAGATTAATTTGTTAGAGCACAAACAAAATATCACCACAGACCTGGGTTTGATTTCCAGAAACCACATGATGGTTCACAACCATCCTTATCTCCAGTTCCTGAGGAGTTGATACCCTCTTCTGACCTCCATGGACCAAACACATGCCAAACATGCACATGGTATACATATATACATGAAGGCAAAACACTCACACTTATAATCAATCTAATTTTTAAAGGTTTTAATAAAGTGAAGTAAATGTAGCATTTAAGCATTTAATTTATAAGAAAATTACTCACCATGATGGTGCACACTTTTAATCTTAACATTTGAGAGGCCAAGGGAAATAGAGCTATGTAAGTTGAGCCAGCCTGAACTACATAGTGAGTTCCAGGACAGCCAAGGATATAGAGTGAAACCCTGTCTCAAAATTAAAAAGAAGAAAGAAGGAAAGAAAAGAAAATCACTCATATACCTTATAAACTCAATTTAAATACTCACTTTGCATGATATGTATATTATAGTTAGGATTCTGAACTTTGAAGGAGGAATTTACCAGCCTAAAGAGCCAGAACAGTTATATTAAATTTAAAAAAAAAAAAAAAAAAAAAAAAGCTGGGCATGGTGGCACACGCTTTTAAACCTAACTCTCAGGAGGCAGAGGCAGGCCTGGTCTATGAAGCAAGTTCCAGGACAGCTAGAGCTGTTACACAGAAAAACCCTATCTCAAAAAAACAACAAAAAAGAAAAGAAAGAAATCTTCCAAAGTTTAAACATTAAATGTTTTCTGGGCTGAACATGTTCAATCCCCAGAATCACATCAACAAGGCATAGTATCGCATACATGTAGTCCTTGCATTCAGGGTTAGAGGACAGCCTTGGGTACATGAGACATTGTCTCAAAAAAGCCATAAGTAGTTTTCTAGTTAATAAGTCCAGAGATGAAGGCTCTCATATACTTAATAGCTTAACTTCTCAACATTGCCTTTGAGTAGTCATCCGGCACTATAAGAATGAATAGCTAAATGGCTTACCCTCGTGACCAGAATTTGCTCATATTGTATTATTTGCTAGATGTACTTTCATAAAAATATTAGTTTTAAATTTCCAAATATAGCCACAGCTTGTTTAGAAAGAACACACCTGTTTACTGTGTTAAGAAAAGTATTAATACTAAATGGTCAGCCCTAAAAACATGCATGCAAGTAACATTATACAGACTGAGCAGGTCGTATTTATGTATTTAGAAATATGTATACATACACATATCTATGACAAAGGAGGCCATGAATCTGAAAGAGCAGAGGTGTGGGGAATGGAGGGTGCATATGGGAGGGCTTAGAGGGAAGTGATATATTTACATTGTAATCTCAGAATTTTTTGTTTGTTTTTGGTTTTTTGAGACAGGGTTTCTCTGTAGCGTTGGATATCCTGGAACTCACTCTGTAGACCAGACTGGCCTTAAACTCACAGAGATTGTCCTATACCACCACCACTCAGCAATCTCAGAAATTTTTAAAAATTTATTTTAAAAGTGTATGAATAGGCCAAGCATGGTGGTACACCCTTTCAATCCCAGCACTTGGGAGGCAGAGGCAGGTGGGTCTCTGTGAGTTCAAGACCAGCCAGGGTTACACAGAAAGATCTGTCTTGAAAGAATTTAAAAATTAAAGTATAAATTCTTACTGTTATTTTCCTAATACTATGCTAATATTTTTCTACATAGTTGCCCTTGGACCAGAAAGAAGAAAATCTGACTCAGGAGTTATGTTACCAACACTCAGGGTCTCTCTTATTCAAGACATGAGGTATTTGTTACACATGCTGACGAATGGTGACAACTGTGTAGCTTTCCCCTAAATTGCTCGAGCGATTATAACTACACCTTTTGTTTATATGTTCTGAAGAAAGTATTTTCATGATTATAAATGTGGTTCTTTCTTTATTTATTTTTATTTTATCTTATGGATGTTAGTGTTTGACCTAACATATATATAAACCCTGTGCATGCCTGGTGCCCACGGAGTTCAGAGGAGGGAACTGGATCTCCTGAAACCAGAGTTAGGGGATGGTTGTGAGCTACCACGTGGGCACTGAGCTGAGCGCGGGTGAAGAGCAACAAGTGCCTTTAACTGCACAGCCGTCTCTCCGCCTAACTCTTAATTGTTTTACTATTGTACTGTTTCGTTGTTTTTTCTGACATTAAATAAAAAGGAAGATGCAGTTGGGGAAGAGTTTTCTAAAACAGCTCTAAACTATAACTTCTCTTTGAAAAATCTCTTAAATGCATGTTATCTGTAGATATAGATCAAAAAGATACAAATAACAGGTGGCTCAGCAGAAAAATTGGTCTCAGAAAGATACATTTTTTTTATGTTTTTGTTTGTTTGTTTGTTTTTAGAGACAGGGTTTCTCTGTGTAGCCCTGCTGACCAGGCTGGCCTCAAACTCAGATCCGCCTGCCTCCAAGTGCTGGGACTAAAGGTGTGCACCACCACTGCCTAGCAAGATATAGCTTTAAAAGTACAAATATTGAAATTCCAATTTCTTGCTAGCTCCGTGGTGGCACACACATTTAGAACAAGAATCTGGGAGGCAGAGGCAGGTGGGTCTCTGTGAGTTAAAGGCCACCTGGTCTACAAGGCAAATTTCAGGACAACTGGGGCTATTACAACACAGAGAAACTTTGTCAAAAAAAAAAATGAATGAAAAAGGTGAGGCTTTTTTCTTAAACATTTTAAACACAATATTTAGTCAACACTTAAGATATCAGAGTTTAAAATGTGTGTACATAGAATAAAAAGTAACTGTAATATTTAATGACATTTTGTTCCCAGGCTAGGGAGATGGCTCAGTGGTTAAGAGCATTGGCTGCTCTTCTGGAATTGAACCTGGGTTCAATTGCCTATCCACATGGCAGCTCACAACTGTCTATAATTCCAGTTTTAGGGGATATGATATCCTCACACAGACATACATGCAGGCAGAACACCAATGCACATAAAAATAAATCTTGAGGAAAAAAAAAAGAAAATAAGGGGGGAAAAAGACTTTTGTACCTTTTGTGGTGGTATGTGTCTTTGATCCCAACACTTGGAAGTAGAAGCAGGGGATCTCTGTGAGTTTGAGACCAGCCTGGTCTACATAATGAGTTCTAGGACAGCCAGGGCCAAATTAGAGAAACCCTGTCTCAAAACAAAAAAACTAAAAGCCACTTACAACTTTTCTTTAAAGGTATACTTTGTTGGTGTAATTTGTGTGTGTGTTCATATATGTGTGAGTGTGTGTGTGTGTGTGTGTGTGTGTGTGTGTGTGTGTGTGTGTCTAGGCCAAAGGACAGCCTCTTGTGTCTTTTCTTAAGCGCCATCGACTTTGTTTTTTGGTGCAAGTTCTTTCATTGTCATAGACTTTGCCAAGTGGTCTAGGTGGGTTGGCTAGAAAACTCCAAGGACTACAAGTCCTGGTCACCTCGCTCTGTGTGTGTGTGTGTGTGTGTGTGTGTGTGTGTGTGTGTGTGTGTGTATGTGGGGGGGAGGGTGTGGGTGTGTGGATGGGGGCGTGTGGATGGGGGAGGGTGTGGGTGTGGGGGGG
>CABHPH010124783.1:0-32846 GCA_902168325.1 Peromyscus nudipes
TTTTTTTTTTTTTTTTTTTTTTGGTAGAATTTGTTGCCCATCTAGGCTATGTCGGCTGGCCAGTTAGTCTCAGGAATCCACCTGTCTGTTACCATAGCACCGATACAGGTGTATTCCACCTACCAGGCTTTTAAAAATGCTAGTGGTGGTGGGATGGGGTGGAATAAGTATACGTGCATGTGTCCGAGAAGCCCAAAGAGAGAGTGGAGTACTATGGACTTAGAGTAGCAAGTGGCTATGAGCCCCACTGTGGGTACTTGGACGGTCCCCTGGAGGAGCAGCAAATGCTCTGAACAACTCTAGCTCCCCTACAGCTCCCCTATTGGTGTTTATTTCTGTTTTGTTTTTTGCACAAGTGCTGAGGTTGAATTCAGGTCCTTATGCTTGTGCGGCAGGCTCTTCACAGACTGGGGTACCCCCAACAGTGTCCAAGAGATTTTCTAAAAGTGAAATTCTTGACGCAAGATTACATGCACATTTCACCCTTTGCTATAAGATACAAAGTCCTCCACAGAAATCTGTCTGCCATCAGATATTTTATTGCAGACCCATACCAATTTGAATATTATTATAATTTTTGCCAGTTGTTTTATCTGCGTTTATTTTGCTGCATGGAGGAATCATAAAATTTGAAGAGAAATTAAATGAATTTTAAAAAAGGAGTCGGCCGGGCGGTAGTGGCACACACCTTTCATCCCAGCACTTAGGAGGCAGAGCTAGGCAGATCTCTGTGAGTTCAAGACCAGCCTGGTCTACAGAGCGTGATCTGGGACAGGCACCAAAACTACACGGAGAAACCCTGTCTCGAAAAATCCAAAAAAAAAAAAAAAAAAAAAAGTTAAAAAAAAAATCCTTGACAAATACTTACAAGTTCCTTCAGACTCATTATAGTGTGCTAAATTGAGGTGTTTACAGATAATATCTTCCCATAACTAACCAATCTTTTCCTTAAACCACAAGCCATTCTTAAGATCTGTTATTACTTAGTATATTTTGTTGATTTATTTATTAGTTCATAATGGATATTTTTCTGTTTTGTATTAGCATTATTTATTTCTGGTGTCATATAAGTAATTTTTATTAGAAAGTGCAAGTCTATGAAAAAAATAGCATTTCTAGGTTAAGAGCACTGACTGTTCTTCCTAACAGAAAGTAACATTTCCACAGATTACTCTTAATAAGAATGGCTAAAATTCTAAGTATTTCTACCAATTCCTGGTCTTCATACTCTTGGATTCCTGTGAAATTAATAGAGTTGAGCCATGTGGTATATTTTGTCTGTTATCACTTGTTCATTATGTAGTTGAAGCATTGCTGCCTATGTAGATACTGTTATGTCCTCCCCCCTTTTTATTCCATTTTGAATTGACGTCAGAGTATGTAAATACATGCACACCACTAAGAAATATACAGTCTCGTGATTTGTTTTGTTATTATTTCAGTTTATATGTGGTCATTTTCAGGGTAAAATCCTTAGCTGGAGGTTGGATTTCCTGTACGTACTATTTAGCAAAATAGAATAAAGTCAGATACTCCCCAATAGAACCCTCTCCTTACTGTTTGTTAGTTCCTATCTGAATCAAATATGCTTAAATGTGGCAATTTACTTGTACAGCAATGAGCTAAAAATGAGTAACAGAGTATATTTGTGACGTTCTCTAAATAATTTGCATTTGATGGTTTCGTTCCAGTAATTACTTAGGGTGCATTGGAATTTCCCTGTTGGCATAAAGTTAAAACAAATACATTGTTTTTTAGTGACCTGTTCAGGTTTTAATTTCTAGTCTATATTTTAAAGTGTTTGATGTTGGTGCTATATGTGTAGTATTGCTTACATTTCTTTAGTGAGACTTCGAGTATCAAAGTGATTAACAAGGGAAGTTCACATTGGAGCAGGACTAGAGTATAGGCAATAGTAATTACCTCTTTCTTCTATTGTTTCTTGTGCCGTTTCTTTCAGTAGGCCCCCACCAACAGATTTTATTAGTGACCCATCAAGGAAAGGTGTGTGGGATGTTTGTGTTACTTAGCTGCCCATTAATAAGTATATACATATAAAATTATTGAAAGAAGACAAGAAATGGTTATAATGACAGGATAGCTATTACTTCTCTAAGGAATTAGGTGCTGTCCTTCTGTTTGCTCCTATGAATGTTCATTTTGTAAATGCTAAGCCTTACATCTATATTTTGTGTAACTTGTTTGCCTATATTTATAATTTAAAATGTGCGTAACAATTCTGAGTACTACATATCTACTTTAAAAAGTATTTTTGTTTGAGGGGTTGGGTGTGTGGTTTAAGTGTGTGTGTGCTTAGGCCACAGCATACTGTGCATGTCAGAAGACAGCATAGGGGAGCGGTTCTCTCCTTCTACTGTGTGAGTTCTAGGGACCACTCAGATCCTCAAGCTTGCTGGCACCTGGTTTTACCCATTGAACCATTTTGCTTGCAAAGTTGGGTTAAGATGTATGAATAAGGGAAGACAATTATATCAAGTGACTGTTTTGAAGTTTACAACTTAAAAACTTTTAGAGGTTCTCTTAAAAGTAACTAATAAATACAGTGTTGGAAATGGAAACACTTAAAGTAGAAACAGTTTCTGAGAGCTGTAGCTCTGTGATGGAGACTTGTGTGAGGCCCAGGTTTCAGTTCCCAGTGTTGAAAAAATAAATCAATATCAATAATAGAAACGAAACTATTTAGTATACTAGTTTAGCCCTTTAATGTAATTGTTGTAGCATATACTAAAGTAGTTTAATAAAAGCATGTTTTTAATTAATGCACAGATTATTGAAATATTACATTATCTTACATACAAAAACATTACTGAAGCCATAAGTTGAAACTAAGATTAGGAAAAAAAAACTCTGGAGACATTGAAAGGGAGAAAATGTTCAATATTGCAGGATATCCTTTATATATGTGTACATACATATTTTTTAGAGAAAGAAGATTAATTACATCATGATAAATACTAAATATTGATGTTGAATTGTAGGATTTAGAATAAAGGAGAATAAAGTCTTTTTAGTAAGGAGAATATCTTAATGAGATACACACACACACACACACACACACACACACGAAAACACAAGAAGAATCCAGGAGAAACCTGATGATCCAAGAGAATCTGATGAGATGTCTTCATAGAAGAGTTAAGTCTATTGAAGAGAGTGAAAACAGAACTAACTGGACAAGAAATTGAAGCCAGATTATTAAGTAAAAATTTTAATTCGAGTTTGGAAAGAAATTAGTGTTTATCAAATTTGATTGACTACCCCTCTCTAGCAATATATCCCAGTAGTTAGGAAACAGACTCTGAGCCAGATTGTGTCTTTTGAATTCCAGCTCCACTAGTTACTTTAAACTCCCTGTAATTTCTTTATTAGTAAAATGCAGAAAACAATAGTATCCTGTTCTACCTGGGTTGTTCTGAGGCCTAAGTTTTAATGTATACAAAGCATTTTGCAGAGCTTCATATGTGATAAGTGGTATATATGGATGACTTATTAAGTAGATTGAACAAATAGAAGCTGAGATTTTTATGTTTCTAAATGATTAAGCATTTCTCTACTAGTCATATATTTAACATAGTTCCACAAATAATTCTGTGGTTTTCTTTCTGTGTATGTTGCAGAGTTTGGGAAATGGGAAGTAATGACAGCTGGCACCTGAACTAAGTACCTTCATAGGCAACACCATTCCAGAACTTCAGGATGAATGGGGATATGCCCCATGTCCCCATAACTACTCTTGCGGGGATTGCTAGTCTCACAGACCGTAAGTTTGGATAATTTATTTAATTTAAGTTCTATTATTTGCTAACATTCATTTTTAGAGACACTTAAAATTATCTTTAATGTTGTAAATAACAAAAATGTATATTTGATTGATGTACGTGAGAGTACCAAAATTAATGTTGCCACCTAATACATAAGTTTAATTTGTTTCCTTTTTCCTTAAGAAGTGGTAATAAGACCTTGGTAACAAAAATAAAGACTTTAAAAAAATGACACAAAGCTTTAAACTCAAGAATTGTGTTGACAAACAATAAGGACTTTTTTAGAAAGCATCGATAAAAACAGCACCTGAAATTGCTCTCCAACAATGAGAACTTGACAGCCCATCTTACCTAAATTCTAGTGGTGCAGGTTACCTATTGGTGTGAGCAGTATGATAATTATACTGTGGAGTTGGTTTGAAATTACCCCAAAAGCATGATACCTGATATTTTAGTTGGATTTCTTAGCCTTTAGGCAAATTAACGAATCCTCATTAAGTATGCTGACATTAAATAGTGGAATTTAAGCTGCAAAATATTCATTTTTGTTTGTTTGTTTGCTATTTAGAGTAGAATGGAAAAAAAGGAACTGTTTAGGAATTTATGGCAAGAATTTTTTATTGTTCTTCAGGAATGTTGTACTCTGAATGTTCTACTACTGGAAGCTATTTGTTTTTGTCTGTCTTACGCTTTTCAAAATATATTGCATATCAGTGTACTATAGAGTCAGGTATTGTTCTTGGTTTGTTGGTTTGAGAGTGCTACTGATCTGATCCATCTTGTAGATAAGCTGCCTTCTAATCTTATGTCTTAAAGTTGTACTGTTTTTAGTTCATTAAAAATTTAAAATGAAAATTAAGCATGCGTATAAAGAAGCTAAGTATTTCCTA
Source organism: Peromyscus nudipes (assembly GCA_902168325.1). Classification (NCBI taxonomy): domain Eukaryota; kingdom Metazoa; phylum Chordata; class Mammalia; order Rodentia; family Cricetidae; genus Peromyscus; species Peromyscus nudipes. The sequence continues at coordinate 4,673 of CABHPH010124783.1, forward strand.
GTAATATGGTGTGCAGTGGCCTGTGGTGTTTTGAGAGGGATGGTTTCTTGGGTTAAGATTTTTTCAGAGTAAAGAGTAATGCTTCTCAGTCATTTGTCACATTGATACTTATAACTTATTTTTAGTCTTAAAGTTTATAAACACATACACATGTATATAAAGACTTCTTGCAATCAGTCAATTTCTAATAATCTACTTTTATTCTGAATAGTCCTGAACCAGCTGCCTCTTCCATCTCCTTTACCTGCGACTACTACGAAGAGCCTCCTCTTTAATTCACGAATAGCAGAAGAGGTGAACTGCCTTCTGGCCTGTAGGGATGACAATTTGGTTTCACAGCTTGTCCATAGTCTCAACCAGGTATCAACAGATCACATGTAAGTACAATCAATTTTCTATCTAAAAGTAAAAAGTTTTGGTCTTGCTAAGAAAAATCAGCGTTCATTTTTAAGTAATTCCCCAAACGTTCGGATTTGTATTTTGGGGGTGTTTGTTTGTCTTGTTTTATTGTTGTTTGTGGTGGGTCTCATGTGTCACAGGCTGGTCTTGAACTTGCTGTGCCCCTGCTGTTCTGCTACCACTTCTTGAGTGCTGGTAATTCATGTGTGTGCCACCATGCTTGGCTTATGTGGTGCTGGGACTCAGATCCAGGGTTTCATGGATACTAGGTATGCACTCTGCTAGTAAAGCTATATCCTAGCCTACCTTTGGTCTTTGAGACAGCCTCACCTTATAGCCCAGTCTGGCCTTGGATCCACTGTCCTTTTCTTGCCAACCTCGCAAGGGCTAGAATTATGTCTGAGTCATCTGTCATGCAAGTTCATACACTATCTTTAATGTCAGTACCCGTCCAGGAGTGGTAACTCACCCCATTAATCCCAGCATCCGGGAGACAGAGGCAGGCAGATCTCTGAGTCCGAGGGCAGCCTGGTCTACATAATGAGTTCCAGGCCAGCCAGGGCTACCTAGTGAAACCCTATCTCACAAAAGAAAGAAAAGAAAATGTCAATATCCAAGTGAGAGTGAGTCAATTTTGACGAGACATTAAAGAGATTAGGTAGGCTATAGTCAACTTATGATAGTAGTTTTGACCCACACACGTCTGTGCAGATCTTTTCAACTTGTAGAAATGATCTTGATATTATCTGCGTAAAGATTTAAATGTGCTCATAAAACTTAGCCCCCCTTTTCTGATAGTATTAGAGTAATAAAAATTTCTAGACACTGTGGAGTATGATGCTGAGTATATCGAGAACTCAAAAATTAACTCCATGGGAAGTAAAATATTTTTCTTGGAATTGACTGTAGCATTTGAACATACGTGTGTATTTTCATACAGTAAACTTTTAAAAATAAAATTGAGCTAAACAATAAGAGTGTACTTAATAAGTTTTTCATTATGAAAGTAATACATAATGTGCAAGCTTAACAACACAAAAATGTATTTAACAGTAAAATCTGGGTGCAGAGAGATGATTCAGTGGATACAGTACCTGCCACTCAAACCTGATGGGACCTGAGTTTAGTCCCCAGAATACACATAAAGGTGAAAGGAGAAAACCAACTCTGTGTCATGACATGTGCATCCCTGTACATACACACATATAATAGCAAACTTTTGTCAAGTAAGAGCTGTCACTTTTATCCATTGTATTCATATAATCTGCCACTCATAACTAATTTATCACATTTAAAGATTCATTATTTAGGGAAAAGAAGAAGCATATTTGATGCAGTACATATTGGGGGACAATTTCCAAGTTGATTCAGTTGAACTACTTATTAAATGTGGCCTTTCTGGTGGAGAAACTAAGAAAATGGTTGCTTATAACCAGAAGGAAGTATAATGTTTATATTTTAATCACTCTAGAAATTTCATTGTCTAGATATTACATAGTTGCTTATGTCTGTACATACTTTGCAGTATTTCTGAATATTTAAAGAGATAGGGAAAAGGCATATAAAAAATTAGGATTTCTTTGTTTGTTTTTTGTTTTTTCAAGACAAGGTTTCTCTGTGTAGTTTTGGTGCCTGTCCTGGATCTCGCTCTGTAGACCAGGCTGGCCTCGAACTCACAGAGATCCACCTGGCTCTGCCTCCCGAGTGCTGGGATTAAAGGCATGTGCTACCACCACCTGGCTTAGGATTTATTTATAGGAAGTTTCTTTAAGATTATAACCAGAAATCATTGAGTCTTTGTGTTGGGTGCTATTTTTTAGGTCTTTACTGCTGGATCCAATGAGTTTCTGTGCATGCATGCATGCCTGTGTATGTGCCAGTGTGAGTTAGTTTGTGGAGGTCAGAGGACAACTTTCAGACATCAGTTCTCAACTTCTACCAAGTTGAAGCAGCATATAGGACAGTGATATCTAGAAAGCAAAATTTGAGTCTATTGCCATGCCTCCATGAACACACCCAATGCCCTCTGAGCTCAGAACCTAAGCAGGATTGTACTAAGGATTTTTAGACACTGTTTACAAACAGGCATATCTAGTTTCATTTGCTAATTACTTAGATATATACTGAGAATTGCTACTGTGTTTATTTTATCACTGTTTGGTTCTACCCTGTACCATGACTTTATTTGAAAAACCAGTATAAGATAGGAAAATCACATAACCTGTATGTCTTCTTTTAATCAATATGTCAGCATTGTTTATTTCATTGGGAGAACAATTCCAAGAAAGTCACACTTACTCATGTTCAGACATAAGGGGGAATCAAAATATTCCAAGTCCAATTAGTAGTTTCTTAACATTATCATCACTTCCTTATCTTTTAATTATTGAATAATATGTAATAGACTCAGCTTTTCCTTCTTAAAATTAATATGAACATTCTTAAATAAACTTGTTGTTCTGTAAAATTATGGTTTCAGCTTTCCTTTACTGTGCCCTAGAAAAACAAAGTATGGGGGTGTTGTCTCTAGGCTCTCCTCTCTGTTATTTCTAAGAATTTCTTTTCTTCTGGGGAGTGTATCTTTGAAAATCTGTGCCTTGGTCCTACTGAAGTATATGTTTTTATTCTGTAAGTCTTCTTAAGAAATCAGTCATGGTTATAATTTTTTTTTTCCAATGCCAGAGAACTGAAAGATAACCTTGGCAGTGATGACCCAGAAGGTGATATACCAGTCTTGTTGCAGGCCGTCCTGGCAAGGAGTCCTAACGTTTTCAGGGAGAAAAGCATGCAGAACAGATATGTACAAAGTGGTGAGGTTCTTTTTTATAGTGCATGTCCGTGAACCCTTTATCAGAACTTGTTTTACACATGATTAAATTCAAGTGTCTGTAACTACCTGGCTTCTCACCTACAAATGTCTGTTTGTATTTTAAATCAAGCCAAGAGGGAGAAGGAAACTTAACAATATTCTTGTGGTTTGATATGTAATTAAATTCTTTGGGAATTAAAACTTTGAGTTTGTTTTTTTAAGGTATCTTGAAATGCATTTATTAAGTGAGCTTTAGAAATTTTGCTTTTAGAAAATCATAGAAAGTTTGGAAGACATCTTTCAGAAATAAAAATATATGAAAAGCTTTTGAGCATGTGTTTTATAGATATATTACTATTTTTAGTAATGATGTTCATGATTATCTATGAATTGACTTGTTGCCATGATTATCTATGAACTGACTTAATACTCATTTTTGCCTTACCAGTAAAAGTTAGTTTATATTATTAGTAATAAAACTTTGATTTATTCTAAGTATTATAAGGGAGGTTAGATTTTAATATCCATCACAAATACAATTGTTAACTGGTACTTAAAAGCTAGAGAGCTTTGTCTTCTGGAATTGATCTATGTTTAGCAAGTCCAAGTCCATCCTTGGCTCTCAGGTTTAAACTAGAAATAATTTAGGTAATTATGGAAGGTTCGAGTTAGCTAATTGGTTCACTATATTTAAGAATATCATTAGATTCATTCTGGTTTACTTTTCAGCAATGTCTCCATGCAGCTCTCCCTTAGGTTTCTTAGTTCTTTTTCTGTATGTGAATATTTTTGTATTTTTCTGTGTGAATTGAAATTTTTTGTTTTATGTTGTTTGTTTTTGTTAAAGCAATTACATATTTCCTACTATTTCTCACAATTTATTTATGCTCCCCTTACCTCTCAGCAAGTTGAAAACAGATATAAAGGGCATGGCTGTGGATTTACCAGAACCAATAAATAGTTAGAGACAATAAGAATGATGAAAAGAAATAAAGCTATATATTCTGAAAGGTCTGGAGTTAAAGGAGAATATGAAGTTAGTTGATTAAAAAAAAGTAGGAAACTGGAGAAATGGGCCAGAAGTTAATTAAAAGCATATCTGATTCTTTTTTTCTTACCTTGGTTGTTTTTAACTCCATTTCCAAGGGATCTAACACCCTCTTTTGGCTTCTGCAGGCCGCTTCATTCAAATGTACATAATCCACACACAAAAACACATGCATAAACTATTTTTTAAATAAGAATAAAACTTTAGCCGGGCGTTGGTGGCGCACGCCTTTAATCCCAGCACTCGGGAGGCAGAGGCAGGCGGATCTCTGTGAGTACGAGGCCAGCCTGGGCTACCAAGTGAGTTCCAGGAAAGGCGAAAAGCTACACAGAGAAACCCTGTCTCGAAAAACCAAAAAAAAAAAAAAAAAAAAAAGAATAAAACTTTAAAAGAAGGCCTAATAGAATTAATAATTTAAGGGAATATAAATATAATCTTAGATAAATAAAATCAAGGATACTAATACTACAGTTTTGTAATCTATATTTTTAAGTATGAATTTGGATAATAAATCACTGTAATAAAAAGTTTTGCAGTATTCATTTTAAGTTATTTCATTTAATTCTGCATATATTTTTAGTTAAAATGTATAATTACTATATATTGCTACGTATCCTGTTTTGTGAAAAGCTAAGTAGAATTTTTAAAGTAATTTGTTAATACTGTTGTCATTTTTAAAAGCATTTTTCATAAGACAAGGTTTAAAATTTGTGAAGGTTCATTTATGTGGACGTGTATTATGTTGTGGGTGTGTGCATATGCTGGTGCGCACATGCGTGTACACGTGTCACAGCCATCACTTTGCATCTTTTATATTTGAGACAGACCTTAACTGAACCGGAAGCTCCTCAACTTGAGGCTAGCTGACTCCTGAGTCAGGGACTCCCCTGTCTCCACTCCCTTTACCACCTAGCGCAGTGCTAGAGTTAGCAACTTTTTATGTGGGTTCTGGGGCTCTAAACTCGCCCTCATATTTGTGTAGCAGAACAAGTACTTTAGCAAGGGAGCCATCTCCCATCCTTAAGAAGGGAACTGTTTGTTGCTAAATGTCAATGTGATTCGCACACAAACTGTACTATATATGCAAGTCACTATAATCATAGTTCTTTAGAACTTTGGGGTAATCAGAAAGAGCTGTTCCAATTTTATGCCCCTTTAAATAGTCATTATTTTCAAACTAGTAATTTCAGCTTTGCCCGAGTGATGACTGTTAATTGAGAGGGAGAAATCTTTTAATTCTTGTCTTATGGTATTGCTTTCCCCATTCAACAACAAAAAAAAAGACAATCAGGAATACTATTATAGTCATTAAATTATTAAGTTATGGAATAAAACTACTTTGTACTGACATTCACATTTTTAGTAGTAGTCTTTGAGGTGGTCTTGAGCCCTAACCTCACTCTGCTACTGATTGCAGAAGTATAGTCCCTCTGTGGGGCACTGGCAAATCAACATACATACCTTCTGTTTGAATATTTCTGATGAAAGGCATTTTTCATGTCACCAGCAAGAAATAAAATTTAAATATTAATTTGACTGCAGTTCCCAGAAGTCATATAAGAAAATCAAAGTTAGTTGCAGAATTTTATCTATTATTTAATTAACTGAATTTTCCTGCTGCTTCTTTATAACAAAATGCCATTTGTGTATCAATCAAGAAGCAATGTCCTGCTCTAAAACAAATAGAAGAATCCAAAAGCTGGAGCTAGAGAGATGCTCAGTGGTTAAGCACTTGTGGCTTTTATAGAGCATCCAGGTTTGGACCCAAGCACCCACATGGTTGCTGACAGCTGTCTAATTCCTGTTCCAGGAAATCCAGTGTCCTCTTCTGGCCTCCAAAGGGACCTGGCACAATGTGGTACACATATGTATATGTAGGCAGACTCTCATATATATAAAATAAAAATAAACTAAAAAAAAAAAATGAAAGCTATTCTTGTGTTTTCTTTTACTAATGAAATATTCTTTTAATCCTTACTAAGTAACAAAAAGTTATTTTAGAAGAAGAAATATGACATCATGCTTTGTTAATAGAGTTTTGGATGGAAATTGCAGGAACTCAAACTTTTGGTCCATAGATAAATTAATAATAAAACCTAGGTGTGAAACAATTAACTTTGTGAAATTAAGTTCCTAAACACAGGAGAGGTATATGCTAAAAAAAATTTTCTATATAGTAACAATAATAATAAACTAGTTAAAGGCCTATATTAAAAGAAAGTATATAGAATTTTGTCAAAAACTAGATGAAATGATTTTAAAATTCTTCTTTGTTCTAAGGCTAAAGGCTAACAGGATATGTATGTAAAGTTGTGGGTGTAGGTCAGTGTTTGAACACCCGCCTAGTGTGTATGATTGCCCTGTGTCAATCCCTAGCTCTATAAAAATCGTTAGCGTCATCTCTCTTTCTAGTACTATATAGTATTAAAATTATGTTTTTATGCAATTGTTTGTGCTTGAAATTTAGTTTGCCTAGTAGCTGTATATTGCTTCCCCAAAACAAAATCATTTCTGGAAAAAAGGAACTTTGAAATGTTTTTAAAAGAATGAGTTAACTCTTTATTGTAAGAAGAAAATAATACTTAGTGTTTTTTATCTATTGCACAGGAATGATGATGTCTCAGTATAAACTTTCTCAGAATTCCATGCACAGTAGTCCTGCATCTTCCAATTACCAACAAACCACTATCTCACATAGCCCCTCCAGGTAAATAGACAGATATATATGTCACTTATTAAATAGTGTATTCTGTGGTGAGTGATTATGCCTCTGAATACCAAGGATATACATTTAAATTTATATATAAATGAATTATATATAAATAAGTAGTTCCATTCTTAGTTGTGCTCATGAACATTCACCTAAAAATGTTACATGTGGAATTACTATAATATATTAATTAAAGGAACTACTATATTATTAAGTGAATTTCACATAGGAAAAGTTTGATAAAATAAATGATGTGTTTGGGGTGGTACTATAGCTCACTGGTAAAGTACTTATCTAACATGTACAAGCCCTGGGTTCAGTGGCTTAATTCCCACCAGCATTACCATCTAAAAAAAGAAAAAGTAATGTGTTTGATGTACGTTTTCATAACAAAATTTGGAAAAAAACTTTAAGAGTCATAGATTAGTATTCCTAAATAGAATGGTGATTTTTATGTAGTAAAAGAGGTGAATTTTTAATTATTTGATGTGACTCTTATATTATGGATGTGAATAATTTATGTGTTATTTTGCTGTTTTTCTGTATGTGTAGATTTTATTATATATATAGATTGGAGTTCAAAGAACGTTGTCACAGTTAATTCTCAAGGAATAGCCTGTTCATTTCTTTTCCTGATATACTTCATTTGGGTTTTGGGTTTTAGCCGGTTTGTGCCACCACAGACAAGCTCTGGGAACAGATTTATGCCACAACAAAATAGCCCAGTGCCTAGTCCATATGCCCCACAGAGCCCTGCAGGATACATGCCATATTCCCATCCTTCAAGTTACACAACACATCCACAGATGCAGCAAGGTAAGAAAATGTTTGTTATCTAAATAATTACATTAATTATTGGATATACCTAAATAACTATAATTCCAAACAAGCTCATTTAAAAAATAATTTTTAAGAATAAACTAAAATAATGTACACCTTGTCGAAAAAAATTTTTAACTGTGGCTTAAATCGTTTTAAACACATTAAATTTATTTTTTGGTGATTTATCATTGGAGTAAATAGGGCATTGCCATTGAGTCTTTGACTAGGTTACTATGTAGTTATATTTTGTTATGAAATTAAGAACTTTTAATTGAGTTTCTTCTTACGGTATCATTTTATTTTATATTTAAGATTAAAGAAAATTAGAGGTTTTGATACAGAATTTTCTGAGTTGAATTACTATTCTCAGTTTATTTCCAGTTCTCAATATTGTATGTTTATATCTATTACCTTTTAAAGATTATACTGTCTCATGACTACTAAATAATTTATTAGCAGTACAAATTCTTATACTCTTTAAATAAGTGTTTATTTAAGTGTTTAAATAAGGCAGAAATTTTCAATAAAAAAGCAGAACAAATATCTGTGTTTTGGTTTCCCATAATTATTACCAAATTATAAATACTATTGTAAGTCATTAGTTTCTATATATGTGATGGTAATTATATTGTTATTGCTGTTATTATTGTTATTATTATATATAAAGCCAAAACTTACTTTATTTGAAAACATTTTAATTACAAACTTTTTTAATTTAGTCATCTATCAAAACAGTCAATTTCTAGTTTCCAAAACTAGATAAAATATTATATAGAGACCATTTTACACTAACTTGAAGAGAAACTTGACGGCAATTACATATTTGAAATACATATTGAATTTAATATGAGTGCTGAACATAACATACATATATATATATAGTATTGATGTTTGCTATGTAATAGTATAAACTGGCACACAGTGACATTGGGAACATTTTAAATGTAATTAGTCAAAGGACAAATACCTTAAGAGCACTTTTAACACATAAACAGTCATGTACATAGGAGTGTATGTGGGAAAGCACATCATTTTATACTCATAAATACTGAGGATGTTGGGTGGTAGGTCTTCCTCCCCTTTTTTGAGCAAAAAAGATTGATTTTTCAAAACTAATCAAAAGAAAAAAATAGCTTAAGGCCCTGTTCTGGCATGAGTCATTCCTTAGAATGCTCAGATGCCAGAAACTGAAAACATCACTCAGGGTTTTCTCTACCTAGATATTACTCTGGCACAGGGTATATGGTAAGTCAGTAGGACAGAAAAGAATTGGAGATAGGGAAGTTTAGAGTTTGAGAAAGATAACATTTAAAACATTTTCAATTTCTTATTAAAAATTTAACAGTGCAGAATAAAATGGCCATGCCTATGAGCCTTTCATCAGCATCTTCCAAGGAAGATTTTTCTTTTAAGTCAGTACTCACTAGAATATTTCACTTATAAAACTTAGTTTCTAACATCATCCAATACACAAGCTGTATTTCATTTTCACCAGTTTTATTTGTCATGAATATGTTCTAACCTACTTTCTTTTTCAAGGTATAATCTAGTTTCTTGAATGTTGTATTTGTTTTTTATCTCTTTTGACTTTTCCTTCTTTGAGACAAGGTGTTACAGTGTAGGTCAGGCTGGCCTTGAATCCCTGATCTTCCTACCATAGGGTCTTTGGTGCTGGAATTTACAAGTAGGCACTACCACACCCAATTCTTTCAGTTCTCAATCTAAACGGTTCTGTACCTTTTTTTCCTTCATCATACGAATTTTGCTTTGTTTTATGTAATACTAGCAGTTCAATGTATGGTCTCGTGTGCACTAAACACCCCCCCCCCCCCCCCCACTGAACCATAGTTAGCCTTTTGTTGTTATTCTGAGACAGAATCTAAGCTACTCAAACTGTCGCTAAACTTGCTCTGTTCCCTAAGCAAGCTTTGAGCTGCCTTCCTCTTGAGTAACTGGATTGCAGGTCTATAGACTAGGCTTGGCTCTGATTGGTGTGTGGTGGAGAATTAGCAGTCTTATCTCATATTCTAGACTTTACTGTTTTCTCATAGTATGGCTTGTTTGTTTTCATATTCTTTAAATTTTATATCGGCTAGGAAATACATTTTAAAGAATTTATTTTTTGTATGTATTTTTACAAGGATATTCCATAAATGATGTATACTTTGTCATATATTACATCTGGAAGTATACAGGGCCCAGTGGTCCACTTATTTGTAGGTTTTTGGTGGTACCATCTGATGTGTTCACTGATCTAAATACAGTATGTATTTTTTTAACTTTGTAATTACTAAATGCTCTGGGTTGATACTGCAAATATCCTATTTTCTAGTAATCTGATAGAGAGATCATCATACAGTGATTGTGTTTTTAAGATTTTTTATACTGTTATTGGAATGTTGTAATAGTTTTAATTTTCATTCAAAAGGTGACACCTTGAAATCACTGTGTAAGAATGACTTAATAAATAATCTATACAACAAAAATACAAATTTTTAGTAGAGATTGAGAAAAACCTGTTTATGAGCAAATTGAACATCTAGATTTGAGAAAAGAGATAAATTTCTTTATCAGAACATAAATATGTGATTACATAAGTATATATTATATATACAATATATTGTTTATATACTAAGGTATATAAAATTATTAGTATATTGTATGTGTGTACATATTCTATAGTGTCAAGAGCAAGACAAAAATTAACTTATAAACTAAAAATAGGCAATTTATTAAACAACCAACAGATACAGAAAAGTTTAACAGATATTCAACTTAATTAACATGAAGTAATGAGTAAACAGATAGTGTAAATTGAAATAAAATTTATATTAAATTGGTAGATGTTTTACATTCTTAATAAGGATAAAAGTTTATACAAATTTTTGTATAAACTGGAGAGCAGTTTGCATAGTTTGTATATTATTTACCTCTCTCAGTAGGTTAAAACTTCCTAAAAAGGTGCTAAGGAATAAAACACTTTTTTTATTAGGTTTCCAGAGCATTTAATGAAGAGTTACTCAAATCTTTAACCATTTTGTAAAAAAGAGAAGTACATTAACACTTTCCCAACTTATTTATAAAATTAAATAATAACTGAATTCCAGAATCAGGTGAGGTGAAAAGTATGAGGAGGAAGAGTATGATCCTGTTACAGTACATGTTCATGGAAACAAAATTCTAAAAGATTAGGCGGTCGGTGTTCTCAACCTTTACGACAAAATTGGATATATATTAGGAATTCGTGGACTGCTTAAAGTATATAATTATTGCAATTCAAATTGATAGGGGCAAGGGGATCTCCTTAGTAGGGGCCAAAAGAAAATTCAAAACAATTTAATTCATTATTTTAAAAATATTACTGAATGATAATAAATTGGTACAGCTTTATACTGCTATAGGGGGTCTAGTGGTGACAACTTAGGAATATTTTTCTTTAAATCATGTGTCAGACATGAGAGCCTGTAGTCACCACTCTAACATAGTGAGCAATGGGTATACTGGACAATAGAGGAGAAGTATATGACCTCTCTACGTATCTAATTTCAATGTGTAGGTAGACATATGTTCATATGTGTGCATGTGAAAGGAAGAAATGAAATGTTAGTTTGGGTATAGAACTATCTTGGTGAAAACTCAAAAGATGCTACAGAAAAGATAGTACGTTTATTAAAAGCATTTTTGTAGTCCCTGAGTAGATTGTTAGAAATGAAATTAACCATATTTTACATACCGATAAGCAATTACAGATACTATTTTAACTATCTCTAGCACTCCTAAAGAAAACTGCAAGATGTCTTGTAATTAGGGAAAGATGTCTATTACCTTTGTTAACAACATGATAAAAAGTCAAATTGTGCTGCCCTCATAGATATAAGAATATTGAGGTAAAGATTACTTTTTCCAAATCTATAAACTCAGTATAACATTACCAGAAATTTGAAGCAGAGTATATTGTGAAACTGAGCCAACTTCTAAAAATTCCTATGAAAGAAGTCTAAGAACAGGCAGGGCATTTTTTTTTTAATTTCTTTCGTCTTTTGATGTTATAAAATTACATCACTTCCCCTTCCCTTCCATCCTCGAAATCCTCCCATATATGCCTCTGTAGCATGAGTCTTAAAGTCTTATTAATAAAATCAAACCTGAGGCCAGTTATTGGGGTGAACACTGGAAGGTCAGAGAGACAGAATAAGCCACAGCTATCTCACCTCGCTGAATCCTCAGCTGGTCTTGTTTCCTCAGACTGGATGCCCCGAGCCCTCATCCAGAATGAGTCTCAGCTGAACTGCTGCTAGAAGCCTGAAAGCTTAACCAGCCACATGTTTCTCCAGGCCGCTTCTCCAGGCCAAATGCCTGCTCAGGCCAAATGCCTCGAGTTTCTGGTCCTCACGCCTTTATATATCTCTCCGCTCTCTACCACCACTCCCTGGGATTAAAAGTGTGGCTTTCTGGGATTAAAGGCGTGGGTCACCATGCTTGGGTGTATCCTTGAACACATGAATTTCTGCCTCTGGAATGCTAGGATTAAAGGCGTATGCTACCACTGCCTAACCTCTATGTTTAATATTGTGGCTGTCCTGTTCTCTGACCCCAGATAAGTTTATTAGCATACACAATATTTTGGGGAACACAATACCACCACAGTCAAATTCATGGCCTCTTTTGGGGGTTATTCTGTTTTGTTCTGGCTTCTGATTTTTTTTTTTTTTTTTTTTTTGAGAGAGGGTCTTTCTATATAGCCATAGCTGTACTAGAACTCATTCTGTAGACCAGGCTGGCCTCTAAATCACAGAGATCCACCTGCCTCTGCCTCTCAAGTGCTGGGATTAAAGGCGTGAATTGCCACATCAACTGGCCTCTCTTTTGGATAGGACAGTTTTTAAAAGGAGTATTGTCTAGCTCAATATAACAGGAACCAAATTTGTTGTACTGTTAGTACGGACATGGAAAAGTAATGCATGCTAAAGCACAGTGTGATAAAGTGTCTAGAAACAGACCCATAAAGCAAGTGAAAATTTCATACATGTCTTAATTAGGAATAAGATATAATTAGATACTAGGTAGTATATAATTGTATATGATAATAAGGGGATATTATTTGTTTACTTATGCTGAGACAGTTGGGAAAGAAAGCATAATTGAGTTGTTTACCCACAATATACTTAAAAATAAATTTTATTTTTATAAAACTTTTTAAAATGTAGAAAACTTTTCTATGACTTTGTGGTAAGAAGGGAATATGAGTGGCAGTATAAATGAGTCTCAGCTTTGATGCTGATTAAGAAATGTAAACTAAAATGACTATCAAGAATATTTTTCATCCTCAGTAACAAAAATTGCTGGTAAGTATATATAAAGCATTGGGAATTTTCACATACTGCTGATGAATTAAGGGAATTAAGTAATTTCTAAAGTTATTTGAAAATATTCAGAAAGACTTACAAATGTGTATAACTTGTAATTTTATTCACTGGTCTAAGTCTTTAAAGTTAGAGACACATTTATAAAAAGACTCATGTATATATCATAAACAGCAATGCCCAGTAGTTTAAGTAATCCAACTGTTCCAATATACAAATGGATAAATACATTATGTATATTATACAGCAGAATATATGTAATTGTTTATTCAAAACAAACGAGCTTAAGATTGCATATATAAGAAATGGAAAAATCACAGCATAATATCTAATTAAAAAGTAAGTTATATGCCTGGAATTCATGAAGCCCTGGATTCTGTCCCCAGCACTGCATAGAACTAGGTGTGTTGGCACAGGCTTGTAATCCCAACATCTAGGAGGTAGAGTAAGGAATACCAGAAACTCACGGAAATCCTCAGCTACATAGCAAGTTTGAGGCCATCCTGTCTGAAAAAAGAAAAACAAGATGGAAATGGATTTATAAACGGACCATTTAGAGTATTATATTCAAAACAGTACTTATGTATTATTTGAGAATGTTTGTTTACAATAAAATATAAAAATATAGATGCATAAATAGAGTGGTATAAACCCAAACTATTCTTTCTTATGGAATAAAGAGAGAAGAGAATAGAGAAAACACAAATATCGAGAGCTTTACCCATGTCTCTGGTGTTACACTTCTTTTAAAAATGGATCTGAATGACATCTATCATAGTGTTAAGATTTGTAGTCAATGTTTGTGGTTTTGTTGAGGTTTTAGCTTGATATGGGATCCTAAGTAGCCCATGCTGGCTTCAAACTTGCTATGTATCCAAGACTCAGTGCGTAAATGTTCATTATATTCTTTATAATTTCTGTATGCTTAAAATATTCTTGTAATTGTTTTCTAAGAATTCTAGTTAATTTTTATATTTTTAAAATGTTTTATTCCAGCATCGGTATCAAGTCCTATTGTTGCCGGTGGCTTGAGAAACATCCATGATAACAAAGTTTCTGGTCCATTATCTGGCAACTCAGCTAATCATCATGCTGATAACCCTAGACATGGCTCAAGTGACGACTACCTACACATGGTGCACAGGCTAAGTAGTGATGTATGTAATGTACTAGTTATGAATGCGGTAATGGCTGGTATCTGTCTTATAGCCCAGCATTTTCATAGCACAGGTGAAGGATATCTACTCTACTTTTAGATTATACTAGATTCTGAGAATCTACATATGAACATCATACCTAGGGCTTAATCTGTAGAGCAGGATTAAATTTCAGTTTTAATTTAATAGTGCTTATACCAAAATATTCTTTCAAGTAGCAAACTTTTGTTCATATTTTGCTTTTTTTCTTTCAAAGATATATTCAAACTTCTCCCTTCCTCATATTTAACATTTTCTCATTAAAATATTTTGCATATTAGAAATTTTCTTACTTGAATGTCACTGCACTTTTACGTAAACTGCCTATGTCTAAAGATAACAGAGATGACAGTAGACTCTGCTCTCAAGGCGTTTACAGCCACGGAGAGTCCTCTTCACATCTCTCTTTTATAGAAAGCAAACCAAATGGAGCATGCTCATAATGTCAGTTTTCTTTATTCATTGCCATGCATAGGGTGTTGATTCTTTTGGATACAATTTCAATTCTTCTAAGATATACCATGAAGAAAACAGGAAAGTGCAGAAGAATTATACTGTTGAATTTCAACACTTTACCTGTCAGTAATTTATGTCTCTACTAGTTCTCTTTAGGATTTCCATAATGCATCTCCTAGCATTCAAGACAGGAATTTTGTATTTTATGTTTAGGATGGCGATTCTTCAGCAATGAGGAATGCTGCGTCCTTCCCCTTGAGGTCTCCGCAGCCAGTGTGTTCTCCTGCCGGAAGTGACGGAACTCCTAAAGGTATCATTGTAACTAGAGCTTCCTTCTGTGTGGTTCATACTTCAAGCCAATCTAGACCAAGTATCTAGATAGTTAAGTCTGTTCCAATTTATTTAAGTTGTTCATCTTTGTATTTGCTAAAGCCCACTAAACTCTCATAGTATTCTTAGGTATATACAGTATCATTCTCACTAGTAAATCCAATGGCCTGTTCACAGTCATAACCTTCTTACCCTCTCTTAAATGTTTGAACTGTTTAATCAGATCCATCTGTCCACCTCCTGAAAAAACTTACTTCATGTTGAACTGGCTGCCTTTCCTCCTGCTCTTTGCATTGGCTTTTTTTGTTTGGTTTTGTTTTGTTGACTTTAATGCATCTCTACAGGCTCTTTTTTTTTTTTTTCTTTACTCCCGTTGCAAGATTTCTATCATTAGAAATCAGTGTCCCCACTGTACTTTTTTACCTCTTGACCTTTAATCCCAACACTAGGTTCTAGATTCTAAGCCAGCCTAGGCTACATGGTGAGACCCTGTCTTTAGAAAAAAGGTAGTAAAGCTGGGCGGCAGTGGTGCACACCTTTAATCCCAGCATTCAGGAGGCAAAGACAGGCAGATCTTTATGAGTTCGAGGCCAGCCAGGGCTACACAGAGAAACTCTGTCTCAAACAAAGCAAAAAGAGGAAGAAGAAAGAAGAAAAAAGGTAGTAGAGTAGTAAGTTCAGGAGAGTTAAAAAGGTGTCCGTAAAAAAAAAAAAAAAAAAAAAAGCCGGGCGGTGGTGGCGCACGCCTTTAATCCCAGCACTCGGGAGGAAGAGGCAGGCGGATCTCTGTGAGTTTGAGGCCAGCCTGGGCTACCAAGTGAGCTCCAGGAAAGGCGCAAAGCTACACAGAGAAACCCTGTCTCGAAAAACCAAAAAAAAAAAAAGGTGTCATTTCCTTGTCAGTTTCTGATATGGGCTGATCTCCATGTGGTAAAGCATTTTTTTGCAGATGATGTTCCAACTCAAGGACATTCTTTATAAAGTAGAGGCTGAACCCATCTCTTCAAGATTTGTCACCAGATGTTGACTAGATTCTCCAGAGAGAGAGAGAACAAGAATGAAAAGGAAATAGGCAAGAATGATAAAAAGACAAGAGTGAGAAAGCTGCAGGGTGTGGCGTTTTAGTTCTGTACATGTGTACGTTTTGAGGGATTAAAAAACCCAGCTTCCAGAGAAGAAAACCTCCAGGATACTCTGTAGAGTAGCCATCACAGTTAGAGACTTATCATTCAAGGTTTATGAGGATAAGAAGGAATAACAAGGAATAGGTAGTTCATCTAAATAACCATCTTGCTTTTCTTTTTTTTGGTTTTTTGGTTTTTTAAGACAGGGTCTTTCTGTGTAGCTTTGCACCTTTCCTGGAGCTCACTTGGTAGCCCAGGCTGGCCTCGAACTCAGAGATCCGCCTGCCTCTGCCTCCCGAGTGCTGGGATTAAAGGCGTGCGCCACCACCGGCCGGCCCATCTTGCTTTTCTTCTGACACTTAGGGGAAGATGGGTAAATAGATAAATGATAGAAAACTTCAAATTGAAGCATCTTAAACAATATCATAAATACATTATACATCAAAAGCCTAAACTTCATTTTATCAGGTTGTTTTCCAACTAGTCTTAAAATATTAGTGTATTGTCAGTTATTTTTATTTGATTTTAAGGTAAATTGTTGAAATTTGAAGCTTTTTCTAAAGTATATGCAATTTGCCGCATAAACTTGAAGCAAAAGAGCATCATAGTACCTGTAAGAATTCAGACAGAAAAATCTGATCTGTAGCTTTTCATGCTTGCAAGCTATTTAACTTTATAAAAAAAATTCTTAACTTCTATGAAAACATTTCTTTTTAGCAAAACTGTGACAATAATTATTGGAGGATTTATTAAGGCAACTCCACGTAGTTAAAAGGGAGGTTTATTTTGGGGTAACTTACAACAAGTAAAGGGATAGGTTACAGGATTCAGGAAAGGTGAGGTGCAGTCCAGCGGTGTTCTCTGGAGAACTCTGCTCGGTCTACATCCAGTATCTGGGATCCAGGAATCAAGAGAGCCGCCAGCACATCTGGATCTCAGGTCTTCAGGGCTCCCACCTCAGGGGCAGGCCATAGGTAGGCGTGACAGTTACCGGAAGCCTCAATGGGAATAGTACTTCCAGGTCAAAGCTGGAACCGCTACCCACTACAAATAATGCTCAAGAACTTTCTTAAAAATAAATGAATTAATCGAGCACAGGTAATTGGAGCATTAGAGAGCTGATGGCAATATCAGGAATTCTAAGTCAGTGTTGATTTCCTAGCAAGTTCAGGGCCAACCTGGAGAGCTTGAGTCTGTGTCTCGAAGATTAAGTGAAGTAGTATATGAGGTATCTTTTATAGTTCAAACTACAGTTCCAAAGTACCTTGGATTAGATGATTTCTTAATATTTGATCCAACTTAACTATGTTACCACTTAATATTTTTATTACACTAAGATAAAATGTGTGTTTCTGCTGAATTGTTTTTCTAGGATCAAGACCACCCTTAATTCTACAATCTCAGTCTTTACCTTGTTCATCACCTCGAGATGTTCCTCCAGATATCTTGCTAGATTCTCCAGAGAGAAAACAAAAAAAGCAAAAGAAAATGAAATTAGGCAAGGATGAAAAAGACCAGAATGAGAAAGCTGCAATGTATGATATAATTAGTTCTCCAACCAAGGACTCTACTAAACTTACGTTAAGACTTTCTCGTGTAAAATCTTCAGATATGGACCAGCAAGAGGATATGCTATCTGGTATGGAAAATAGCACTGTTTCAGAAAATGATATTCCTTTTAATGTGCAGTATCCAGGACAGACTTCAAAAACACCCATTACTCCACAGGACGTAAACCGCCCACTTAATGCTGCTCAGTGTTTGTCGCAGCAAGAACAAACAGCATTCCTTCCAGCAAATCAAGTGCCTGTTTTACAACAGAACACTTCAGCTGCTACAAAACAGCCACAGACTTCTGTAGTGCAGAATCAGCAACAGGTGTCACAACAGGGGCCCATATATGACGAAGTGGAATTGGATGCACTGGCTGAAATTGAGCGGATAGAGAGAGAATCAGCCATTGAAAGGGAGCGCTTCTCAAAGGAAGTTCAAGATAAAGGTAAGAAATCTCTTTACAACTTCCACATCGGGCACATGTGTGATTAATCCTTATATCTTCTCCTGTGTGAATTCTAGTCATTATCTGAAAACTATATCAGATTTGGTAGTTCTGTACTATAGATTATCAGTTATGAACTATGTGATTTTATTTTCTACTTTTCTACTAAAATAAGCATTACTGTTTCAATATTACACTTATTTTCTCTAAGTTATGCTAACAGAATTGTATACCATCTTTATTTTTTCTGCAAAAACAAGGGTCATTACCATTGAATTATTTTAAAGCAGGTACAAACGAGGTGTGATGGCTGATGCCTGCAATTTCAGTACTTGGGAGGCAGAAGTCAAAGGATTGCTGAAAGTTGGAAGCCAGGCTGTGCTTTATAGTGAGGTTGCTGCCAGCTGGGCTGCAGAGTGAGACCCTGTCTCAAAAAACCAACAACAATTAAAAAAAAATAACACAAAGTGGGTATATCTAAGGAAAATTTATGTGTATGTTTATTAGACAGTTACATATTCCATTTGGTTTAGAATTCTTCTATTTTGATAATGCAAAGTTTTTATAGTAAATTTTAGAAAGTTTTAAGCTAATATTAAATAGCAGACCCTAAGGCTCAAAGATCTTTTGATGGTGATTACAGTGAAGTGTTCCCTTTTATCAGACTAGTATATAGTAGGGCACAGTTTGAAGGTATACCTATGTTATGAGGTCGTTGGCTTACTTCATCCTTCATAACCAAATAAAAGTAAGTCTTTCCGGGCAGTGGTGGCCCACAATTTTAATCCCAGGACTTGGGAGGCAGAGGCAGGTGGATCTCTGTGAATTCAAGGCCAGCCTGGTTTATAGAGTGAGTTCTGGGACAGCCAGGCTGTTACATAGAGAAACCCTGTCTCTAGTGCTTAATTATTTGGCAAATGCTAGGTACAAAATCTCTTAAAATTTTTAGGCAAGATACATGAGTTACTGAATTGCTAGTATAATTTATGAATTTGATATCTTTACAAATGTGTGTATACGTCTGATTATCCAAATGTAAAGCATGCTTTATAGTTCAATTTTACTTCTTGATATTGAATAGAGTTCATTTTGCCTATCTATTATATGACAGGCTCACCACTAAATAGCTGTGTTCTACTCTAAGAAATATGCTAAAGGTTCATGTTATCTCTTCTGTCATGAGGAATTTTTAACGTTGTTGAAAAAGTAGTCTATGTTTAGAAATTATTATACTGTAGTACTGGCAGAGTAAATCATAAATAGGAACCATAGTCTTTATTTTACTGGTTAGAAAACTGGAGTCTTTTATGGGTTTGTTTGGTGTTTTGTTTTGTTTTTGCCTTTTGAAACGGTGGTCATAAACCTTTGTTAAAGATACAGTGTTGCTGATTCTTTCTTAATTTGTGATGGGAGTTTCAGTATAGGTTGTAATGTGCATCGTACTCAACCTTTATAAAAATTGTGCGTGTTATTTAGCTTTCTTTATGATATTGGTCTGCACAAAATTTGTGACTACTATGACAGTTTTGAAACAACTGTTCGAAATTGTTACTGGCTAACCAGAAATAGTAGTAGAGTAGAGGACTGAATTTCTGTGTGACATTTCACACGGATTCTGCTCTGAAAAAAGCGGGGAGGTAGATTTTTTTTTTTTTAAGTGGAATGAGGGGCTTAAGAGATGACTTGGCGGATAAGAACACGCTATGTTCTTGTAAAGGACTGGAGTTTGGTCCTCAGCACTCCTCATATCTGGCCGCTCACAAATGCCTGTAACTACAGCTCTAGGGGGCTAGTACCCTCTTCTGTCCTCTGCAGGCAGTTGCATACATGTGCACATATACACACATAAACAAAAGTAAGATAAATCTGTTTTTAAAGAGTGCAGTGAAAGGGCTGGAGAGTGGCTCAGCGGTCAAGCGTACTTGTTCTTTCAGAGGACACAGGTTTGGTTCCCAGCACCCACACGTGGCTCACAACCCTCCATAACTCCAGTTCCATGCGCTCTGATGCAGGGCTAGGCAGACTCACAGTACAAAGACATAACATGCAAGCAGAACACATAAAGTAAAATACATATTTTTAAAAGCGGAGTGAGAACAAAGGTAATTGTACTAGGCATTATTTTGCTTACTAATAAACTTATTTCTTACCCCTAACTTACTTGGGAGGATAAAAGCAGTCACAATTCATTATTCTTCCCGAAATTTGTAATACATATTTCACTTTGAATCACTTAAATAGTTTTCTCCATGATCTGGGGTCATGTAGCTATGACAAATTTAACTGAAACTGCGAGGACAAAGCTAGCACACAGTTTTAGTGAAGGTCACGTGCACTCTGTGACTACAGAGATTAAGTAGATCTTACTAACTGCGCATCACAGTTGCCGTTTTTAAGTTGTTTTCTTATGTCGGTTCCTATTATGTCATACATAGATTATTTGGAGAGATTAAAATTATGTACTATGGTATTCCATAGTTGTGCATAAAGTTGTAAGTAAAAGTGTAATTCTTCTGGAGTGGTGGTTTTGCTAAGTGAGCACTGGAAAGATCAAATAGTCACTTGAAATTAAATCATCATTTTAACCATTGTTTTGATGCTTTCAAACTAAATTCTAAAGTTAGCTTTTAATGTGTTCTAGAATATGGCTCTGAGAACTTTCTGTCGTATCACTGGTAACAAGGAGCACACTGAACTACTTGTCTAGTTTTGTTGCGTACCTTTTTTAGGGTTTGAGTTGTTTGCCATGACATTTATTTGTTATGAAAAAAAGATTTCTGTCAAAAAATAGAAACCAAAACCCTATATCTTATAATTAAGAATAGAAGCTGATAACTGTGGAATTCAAGAAAAGAAATAGATTAGT
This sequence comes from Peromyscus nudipes, assembly GCA_902168325.1. Classification (NCBI taxonomy): domain Eukaryota; kingdom Metazoa; phylum Chordata; class Mammalia; order Rodentia; family Cricetidae; genus Peromyscus; species Peromyscus nudipes. The sequence goes on from CABHPH010124783.1 coordinate 25,795, forward strand.
CTTAATATTCTGCATATGTTGTGGTTAAGCCTAACATTACCTGGCTCTACACATAAGCAAAAATGCTTTTCTGGATGCTGGGTATTTATGTTCCTTTGCCTGTTCTTTCTTTGGACATTCATAAATATATGCACTAAGAGACTAATTGCAAACTAATGTTACACTATTCCCAAAGTAAGTTTCTCTCTGTCTGCCTTGCTCATACTTGTAGCATCTGTAATTGTATACATTAATTTTAAAAACCTGTTCATCTTTGCTTCTAGGATGACCTGTCAGGATTGTGTCTGTCCTTTGCGTGCTAAATAGTCCTGCTTTCTTTTTGTTAAAGGAATTCCTTCGTTTATCTTTGTCTATTTCTTCTCCCAAGGTCTGTTTTCCATATCAGCAAATGTAAGGAATGGCCTAGCTTCCTAATGTTTGTCGTAATGTTGAAATACTCTGACTGCAGCTCTTATAAGAAATATATTGTAGATTCAGCATCTTTGATTTTCCCCTTAAAAAGTAAATCCAGAATGCTCTCACATACAAAACTTATTGAGCATCAAAATTTCAAGTTCCAGAGCATAATGTATTTTATTATTTTGAGGTTAGGAATGTCCAGCCCTAAAGTCCATGAAAATATTTCAAAGTCTGAAATACTCAAAATCAGAAATGCTTCAGTCCCAAGCACTTCAGATAAGGGATAGTCATCCTATATTACCTACTATTCTGTGAACTAGAGGTACTGGTATTTGGGACGAGAGTAAAACAGTGAGCCACCCGACCTGTGCTGTTGTTTAGATGGGGGGTATTTTCATTTGTCCTAGTTGGCTAGTGTGCACTCTGCTTTATAGTGGGTTTAGGTTTTGCTTAAAATATATTTAGTAACTGTTAGAATTTGTCTCAAGCCTGAGAATCTGAGACTTTGGAAGGTAGGGTCTTATTTTCAAAATATTCACAACTAGATGACAAATGGTTTTGAAATTATTCCTTGTACACCTTTTCTTCAGGAGCATGGTGAATTCTGATAGCTAATGTTAAGATTCCTGCAACTAAAAGTAAACTAAAGGTAATCTGTGTCCCAAATACTAAGATTACTCTATACCTATGGCTTCCATTGTTATGTAAAGGTCATGATATATGATATAGTGAAGACAAAAGAAGTGGGCAAAGGTTAGCTGTCCATATCCAGAACCTCTTTACAGGGATAAACCCCGAGGAGAACTGAAACAAACCTTGAAATCAGATTAGTTCTCTTCCTGTACCCCCAACTCCCTGTAACAATGATACAATATTTTTCAACAGATGAAAAATGCAGACCTGGTTTGGTGACCCATACCTTTATTTCAGCAGTCAGGAGGCTGTGCAGGAAGATAAGTTAGAGACAGCCTGGACTGTCATAGCAAGTCTACACCAGCATGAGACTGTCAGAGAGAAGGGGGGTGGGTGACAGAAGAGGGAGAGAAAGGCTAGGTTAAAACTTTGTATCCAGCAATGTTTTCTTTGTAATAGACAAAGTAAGGTCTTTCTTAATCTTTACTGCTTCGCTTATATACGTATTATCTTTTGTGTTATAATTCCTATAATCTATAGTGTAAGAAATTTCTTTGAAATAACTTACTTGCCAAATTTTCATTTTAATAACAAAAGGTAAATTAAAATGAAGTTAATGATCCATAAACTTTTAAGAATTTTTTAATCCTTTTAAAGTCTACCTACTAAGCTAATGTTTATTTCTGGAAAAATATATATATATGAATGAGGCACAGATTTCACAAAATTCTTCAGATGCCTAGGGTTAATTATATTAATTCTGAAGTATGATTAAGTTACTATTTTAATGACATTCACAAAAATCTGTTGCCTTGGAACTATAGAAATCTTAAGTTGTATGAATTTTTGATTTTGTCATAAAAGTTTAAGGGATAAGCTTAATAAGACATTCTGTTTGTGACCTAGTAATTGTTTTATGTGCTGTACAGCAAGATTAAAAATTTCTGGCAATATTTTAAAGGGATTCTTTAAATATATATTTTTTGTATTCTGAGAATTTTTTTCCTTGGGTATTGATGCAAAAGGCCTTATATACACTCTTATCTGGCAGGTTATTTGGAACTTGGGAAAACAATGTAATGATAATAATGGTAACATTTTATTATTGTTGTTTTAGAAGTGGAGCGTATATGACTATGGTTTTGGCTTCTGTGTAACAGAAAGAGCAGATTGTATGTTTGAGGTGGGGTCCTGGAGATCAAACTCATACTCTCGTACATTCTAGGCAAGCATTCTACCACTGAGACATCTTCAGCCCTGAAGTACATTTTCATTACATTTGATTAGACTTTATATTGGAATGAGCTGCTCCTTCTGTCTTTGAGAGTCAAACAATGGAATTTGGCATAGAAAAGATGCATTACAACTTTAAATGTGTTTTCAGGATTTTATTCCGGTACAATAAATAAAATAATGATGTTTCACCTGTTGCTTTGAAGTTTTAACCTTAAGATACTGTTCCCTTAAATGATATATTCCATTGATGAATATTATCAGAGAATAGAAATTATCTCCTAAAAGTAACTAAAAATGACTTTTAAAACATAATCAAGAAGTTCAGGAAATAAATTGAGTAGACAAAAACCACAAGGCACTATAAATCTAACCATTTTTAGAGCTAGAGATTCAGTTCATAGACAGTGAACCAGAAATCTTCTGAGTTAGAAATAGAATCAAACAAACAGAAATGCATAGTTGCTAAAAAGTGCTTCACAATCTGTTGAATAGTAGATTTGGGTTAGTTTGCATGTGTCATTATGTTTCAGAATACTGTAGTTCTTTTTCCCTGCTGTGGTTGATAATCTAAACCACTAGAATGAAAAGCCTAAAGATATTTTGTCCATGAAAGTTGCTCAAAGTAAGATTTGTCAAAGTAGCCGGGCAGTGGTGGCGCACACCTTTAATCCTAGCACTCGGGAGGCAGAGCCAGGCGGATCTCTGTGAGTTCGAGGCCAGCCTGGTCTACAGAGCGAGATCCAGGAAAGGCACAAAGCTACACAGAGAAAACCCGTCTTAAAAAAAAACAAAAAAAAAAAAAAAAAAGATTTGTCAAAGTAAAGTAAAGTGCATGCTTATAATCTCTCTCACAGGAGACCAAGGCAGGAGGATCCAGAGTTCAGGGCCACTGTGGGCTACATTATAAGTTCTAGCCCAGGTTAAAGTATTTAGCAAGACCCTAACTCAAACACACAAACAGAAAAACAAGATTTATCTTTAAAAAAAAAAAAAAAGAAAGAAAGTTCCATGTTTCTGAGTATGCCCATGATACAGCTTCCTTATTCAATTTTACTTCTAACATTGTGTGTTAGCTTTTAAGTTCCATATTCACTGTTAACATCTGAAGAATTTGAATTCTGGATTAAAGCATAATGGGAAAATCTTGGTATTTTGTTATTCTATCATTTACCTTTCTTCAGTGACATAACTACATCTACATTTTGGTTTTATTTTCTTTTTTTTTATGTCTTACATGTAGTAGTAGTAAAAGATTGTGTTTCCATTTGTATTTGGCAGATTTAGAACTCTTGTTTTAACAATAAAATGATCATAAGTGAAAATATATGATTTATAGCTAGTCTTATAAAACAACTTGGGTCTTTTATATATAAACATAAATTCAGGTGTGTATTACAAGTTCTATTCTTTTGTATTCTTACACTTACATACTCAAAATGTTACTGAATTATTTTTCATATAATCTATTAATTATTGAAGTTCAGTAAGCATACAGATCTCCTCAAATCTTAGTAATCATTCATGCTTTTTTAAAAAAATATTTTGTTTTTAGTAAGATAAGAATGTGTCTGTTACTGATATTGGATATTTATCTTTAAATTTCAGATAAACCTTTGAAAAAAAGGAAACAAGATTCATACCCACAGGAGGCTGGGGGTGCTCCAGGAGGTAATAGACCAGCTTCTCAGGAGACGGGTTCTACGGGAAATGGGTCAAGGCCAGCATTAATGGTTAGCATTGATCTTCATCAGGCAGGAAGAGTGGACTCTCAGGCTTCTATAACTCAGGATTCAGACTCCATAAAAAAGCCTGAAGAAATCAAACAGTGTAATGATGCACCCATTCCTGTTCTTCAGGAAGATGTTATTGGAAGTCTTAAGTCTATACCAGAAAATCATCCTGAGACACCTAAAAAAAAGTCTGATGCTGAGCTCTCAAAAAGTGAAATGAAACAAAATGAAAGTAGGTTGTCCGAATCTAAACCAAATGAAAACCAACTGGTGGAGACCAAGTCAAATGAAAGTAAGTTAGAAACTAAAACTGAGACCCAAACAGAAGAACTTAAACAGAGTGAGAACAGAACGACAGACTCCAAACAAAGCGAGGCTGTAGTTGAGCCTAAACAGAATGAAAATAGACTATGCGACACAAAACCAAATGAGAACAAACAAAACAATACCAGGTCAGAAACAACAAGATCAAGACCTGAAACCCCAAAGCAGAAAGCTGAAAGCCGGCCTGAAACTCCAAAGCAAAAGGGTGAAGGTCGACCTGAAACCCCAAAACAGAAGGGTGAGGGACGACCTGAGACTCCAAAGCAAAAGGGTGAAGGCCGGCCTGAAACTCCAAAGCAGAAAGGTGAAGGCCGGCCTGAAACCCCAAAACACAGGCATGAAAATAGGAGGGATGCTGGAAAGCCATCAACAGAGAAAAAGCCCGATGTGTCTAAGCATAAACAGGATATCAAATCTGACTCACCTCGCTTAAAATCAGAAAGAGCTGAAGCCTTAAAGCAAAGACCTGATGGGCGATCTGAGTCACTAAGACGCGACCATGATAGTAAACAAAAATCAGATGACAGGGTTGAGTCAGAACGACATCGGGGGGATCAGTCAAGGGTTCGAAGACCAGAAACATTGAGATCTTCTAGCAGAAATGAACATAGCATTAAATCTGATGGTTCAAAAACTGAAAAGTTAGAAAGAAAACACAGGCATGAATCAGGGGACTCACGGGACAGACCTTCTTCTGGGGAACAAAAATCAAGACCAGACAGTCCTCGTGTAAGACAAGGAGATACTAACAAATCCAGACCTGGTTTTAAGTCACCAAATAGTAAGGATGACAGAAGGACAGAGGGTAACAGAAGCAAAGCAGACAGTAATAAAGCGCACACTGACAACAAGGCCGAATTTCCAAGCTATTTGTTGGGGGGCAGGTCTGGTGCATTGAAAAATTTTGTCATTCCAAAACTCAAGAGGGATAAAGATGGCAATATTACTCAGGAAACTAAGAAAATGGACATGAGAGGAGAGCAGAAAGACAAAGTAGAAAAAATGGGATTAGTTGAAGATCTAAACAAAGGCGCTAAGCCTGTAGTTGTTCTGCAAAAACTGTCGCTGGATGATGTCCAGAAGCTAATTAAAGATAGAGAGGATAAAGCAAGAAGTTCCCTTAAGTCTATCAAGAATAAGCCATCCAAGTCAAATAAAGGTAAGAGTACTTCCACTGCCGCTGTATTCCTTAAGTTTGCTAAATATAAGCAATGAAAATCTATAAAACTGAAAAAGCTGCTACATGAAAATACAACATTTATGTAAGAAAACAGTGAGTTATTTTCAGGAATATAGATTAAATTTTTTTAGTAAACTTTTCTCCCTCTCCTGTACTTGAACTAGTCATGGCAGTCGTGAATTTTACTTCTGTCTGGGTATAGAAAGACGTTCTTTCTCTGGTATTTCAAGTATTTCTGAAAATTACTGGTTAATCAAGTGAATAATCTGTTACAGTAGACATATTTAGTGCTAAAAAGATACCTTGGCTATAGAGATACACTATACAATGCAGTACTTAATTTCTAACATCTTGGTAAAGGTATATGGTATACAAGAACAAGTTTTATAATTTTTAATTGTCAGACATTACTTCCTTACAGACTTTATGATTTAATTATTGATGAATCATTAGAATTTTTATTATTTATAAAGTTACTTAAAAGTTTTTTTTTCTGGGGAAAATAGTTAGGGAAATAGATTTTGTAACTTAAAAATATAAAAAGGTAGGGAATGGCACTTCCTTCTTAAACTGGTTTAAATTGTTGTTTTGTGGCGGTAAAGCTGGTGTTATTTTTGCATGGTTGCTGAATTAAATTCTCAAGTTACCTGACTGAAATTGAGTGCTGAGAATATAATTGCAGTTTATGAAAAAAAAAATACAATCTTGTATTCCTTTGTATACCTGCGTTTATATCGTTTGTTTTTTAATGGTGCCATGTGGCAAGACCTACTTAACCTGTGTTTCATCTGATAATACAATCTAAATAAAATGTAGTTCTGAAGGCAGCAGAGCAAAGCGTTTGTTTGACTTTAGGTTTTCATTCTGTGACCATCACTTAAAACTTTAAATTTATACTTATAAACAAATATATTAAATCTAGAATTACTGCCCAGTATGGTAGTCAGTAGCCTTTTGGCTATTTAAGTTGAAATTAACATAAATTAAATATCAAAATTTGTTTTTCAGTAGTCAGGTGTGGTTTTTGACTATTGTTCAGCACAGACAGAGAAATTTTGTATCATCACAGAAAGTTCAACTGTGTAACACTGCAGTATAGTAGAAACAGAAACTAATTATTACTATTTATAGTGTACTGTTGTAGCTGTCTACCAAGGGAAACAGTATTATAAAAATCTCTTCATTCAAAGTGATTTGTGGCTAATCTGTTTTTACTTTTACATGGTTTGTATCAAACATTCACTTTTTTGCTACTGTTTTATTTCTCAAAAATGAAGATTACTTTCTGAATCACTATTACTTGTGCCCTTCTAGGATTGTCAGGGCAATCAGAACTATAAATTAATAGGTGGTATTTATTGTTTAACTTGAATGTGTTCTTCTGCAATTGCTTCTGAAAATAATTCGAAGACGTATAGAATGTGTGACTGGCACAAGGATTGTTTCTTTTAAATGAAGTTTGTTTGATAGGGTTTGCTGTTGGTTTGGAGCTTTCTGTTTGTTTTGGTTGGTTGGTTGGTTGGTTGGTTGGTTGGTTGGTTGGTTGGTTG
>CABHPH010124784.1:1845-23759 GCA_902168325.1 Peromyscus nudipes
AGGTCAAGGATATTGTCAATGTGGGTACAGGTCAAGGATATTGTCAAATAGCTTATAATGCCCAGGGGAGGTGAAAAGGTCTAAAGTATCAGTGTTGGAGAAGTCCAGTGCGTGAGCTGTTAGTCCTGGGTTCAACTTAAAGTAAGCTCCCTAAGCTTGCTAAGCCTCTATTTGCTTGTTGGAAAATTGAAAAGATGCTGCCATTTCCACAGGGTATAAAGACTGATACTGGGCACATGACTTAGACAGAGCAAATGCTTCATCATGGAGCTATTTTAATATAACCCTTCTGGGAGAATGAAGGCTATTTTTGGTGTTAGCAGAAAGAACCCAGCTTAAGAACAGGTGTTAAAAAGCAAACAGTTGCTAAGCAGTAAGTGTTACTCTATTGCCAAGAACCAGGATTGCCCAATCAGGGTCATTAGGTGTAATAAAGACCTGCCACATGGCAGAAGCTCTCAAGCTTCCGTGTGCAAAGACTCACCTAGGGGTTCTGGGCGTGTTCTGGGCGTTTTCAAGGATTTCAGCTGATGTGGGTGTGGGGTGGGTGCTGGGATTGAATGTTTAGCAGGCCACATCATCTGGCCCTAATGCTGGAGCCTACAGTGTAAGCTTTGTGTATATTCACAGACTGCTTTCTGAGCAGTCCTCTGGCCCACTAAGACCCTCTGTGATGGCCCAGAAAAGTAATCGTATACCTTTGTGAAAATCTGTACTGATGTAAACTTCCCTGTTCTTTGCTCTTTGAAGTTTCATACATGTATACAGTGTGTTTATAATATCTACCCTTCACTCACCCCTTCCAACTTCTCCCAGGACTTCCCATTACATATCCCTTCCAACTTGATGTCTTCCTCCTATGAATATAGGCCTTCTCAACTTCAAGGAGCTTAGAATTGCATTCCCCAGGGCCTAGTTTCTGCTAACTGCAAGCTGTGAATGGCCAAATCTAGTCTTATAGCCTTAATGTGATCTATGAATTGAACAGTTTTTTTTCCTCAAGACAGGGTTTCTCTGTGTAGCTTTGTGCCTCTCCTGGAACTCACTTGGTAGCCCAGGCTGGCCTCAAACTCACAGATCTGCCTGGCTCTGCCTCCCGAGTGCTGGGATTAAAGACGTGCGCCACCACTGCCCGGCTGAGAACAGTTTTTAAAGTTAAAATGACATAAATTCTAAGTGTTACTATCTAACATTTAGCATAAAATTGTTAGATAACAATTATCTTTCCTTAGACTAAGTTCTAAGGTCAGAGGTGACAAAGAGAGCTCCACCCAGCTCTAGGGCATCTGCTTAGTTGCTGAGTGGGTAAATTGAAGAATAACCTGTGTAGCTGTCTGGGAAGATGACAGTGATTCCCAGCATAAGACAATAGAAGATAATGAAAATGTAACAGGAAAGCAGACTCTGTCTCTAATGTTCGAACTCTCCTCTCCACCTGTAAGCCTTAGAAGGATATCTCAAAGAGCTAGCTAAAGTCTCTTGGCAAAGGAATAAAGTACCTTCAGGAACTTGTATTGCCTAACTTAAATATGTTGCCACTCTAATGGTCAGATTCATGGTCTTCTGGAATGCCTGTCCCACTAAGGAGCCAACTTCCTCATTTGTACTATGTTTGCACACAGGTTGGTGGGTACCAGGTGAACATCAGAGTCCAGGACAACACTACTAATGTACAATATAAAGATGGCGTGTATCATTTCTTCTGTCCAGCTATGCAAACTGAGATCTTTGAGTTTTCAGAAGCCGTAGTCTGCACAAAGGATTTTGTGTATGTAAGTGAAGTGGGATGACAGCTTCTCATGTGGTTTTAGCAGGGGAAATAGTATGGTGTTGTGGACATACCTGGACTTAGTAGCTGGGTGGATTTCAATTTCATTTTTACTGTATTTGCTTTGACTATGATGCATTTTCTCAAGCACACTTAGCCTTTGTTTCTAAGGCTAAGGTGGAAGAACATCATTCACCTGACAGGGTAGCTCTAAGGAACTGAGTACACAGTATTGAGCACACCATGCCTAGCAATAGAAAAGGCTCAAATGATCTACGGTTACACTGATAGTCATAGGATTGACTGATAACACATTCCAGGCCCTGTCTCCAAACTAAAACATAGTAAGTGAATAGACAAAATAGCCTCTTGCTTTTGTGTTTATACTCAATAGGCTCATGTTGACAATGTTGACATGGACCACTAAATAATACCCATACTTTTATCATGGCAGCAATGGCTTGATGTACTTGGTTCTGTGGATATAATAAAGATTGTGTGTCTAAGAACCTAATGTTTCAACTTGTAATTGGACCTAGCCTACCTCTTCCAATGCCTTTTGATACTGGAAACCCAAAGGGGTAAAATCCAAGGACAGGATGGGAAGATACATCTGGCCATGTGCTCTTCCTACTGCGTGGCAGCAGCCAGACTTCTTGGAAGAATGGCATTAATTAATTTATGTCAATTAAACTGGCTGTTCTCTGCAAAATAGCAGGTGGTAGAACTTCAGAAACTTTCTCCTAAATCTTTTTTTTTCTTTCCAGTTTTCCTTCCCACACATTTTCTCTAGGTTTGCTGATGATAATGAGGTAAGAGTACAGTTTGTTGTTTTTCCTGTGGTTTTGTGTGTGTGTGTGTGTGTGTGTGTGAATGTGTGCGCATGTATGCATTCATGAGTAGGTGTGCTGTTAGCATGCACGTGTTGGTCAGAGGACCACTTGGAATTATTTCCATGTCTTTTGACTTAAGAATGCATCTGAGACGGGCTGGATCGTTAAGCTTGGCAATGGTACAAGAGCCCACACCCTGCCCCTGAAGGATGCCTTAAGACAAGGATTTAATCTTCTGATTGACAGCCAGAAAATAACCCTCGATGTGCCAGTCAATGCTACTGGAGTTGCTCACTATGTGGTAGGTGTGCAAACCTTTATATTACCATCAGGAACTGGCCAGTTTTCTAAGCCTAAGCATGTCTTAACCACGTCTTCAAATGGGCTATATTGCCAATTAAAGAAGTATATTTAGCTGGGCATATACTTTGTAGTTCTAGTACATGGGATGCTGATGCAGGAGGCTTGTGAGTTTGATAGCCTAGACTACATCATGAGAATCTGTCACAAACAACCTGTAAGTTCTGTTACTGAGTACTTCATCGGATGGTGGGAATGCAATGGTGAAGAGACACAAGCCTTGCTATGTGTTCTTCCCTCTTTTTATAGACCTTACATTCAAGGTATAATGTAGAGCAGGGATATTCATGTGAGTCTTAGGAGTTAAGGTGTTCTGTTTGGGTGACACTATTTACTTTGTCTTTCAGGCCATCTGTGAGACATTAAATTGATATGTTATAGTTATGTTCTGCAAAATGTTTAGGCCAGTATTGGGCCATATGACAGTAGTCCCATGAGACTGTAGTGGAGCTGAATTAGCCTGTTTTTGGTAGCTGTAGTAACATTCTAGGGCAATGCCTTGTCCATGTTTGTAGTGGTGCTACATGAACCTGTACTGCCCACTGGGTAAAGAGTTCACACATAAAACCGCATGTTAGGTGGATAATGGCAAAAGCAGGTGTTGTGTGACTATACTGTGCAAGGACAATTGTCTGATGGTGCATTTCCTAGGATCTGTCCTTACGACATGTTATGTCATGCGTGACTGTGCTTGAGACAGGTCCTGGCAAGTGTTCAGACACTGGCTACTTTAATAAAGACAGTTTTGTTTTACCTTGAGCATCATAGGATTGTTGGGCTCTGTAAGCACTCTGTCCAGCGCTATAAGATAGACCTAGAATGGCCAGTTCTTGCTCCTGTCTAGACCTAGAAATGAGTCAGCTATTGGTCATCCTCACAGACAGCACTAGTCTTCCAGGCATTCTAGAAGATAAGGAAAAGACCAGAGCACCTTGGCAGTGGTTGGATAAAATACCTATATCTCATTTGTGCCAAAGTGATGCACAATGCTTGAGCATATTGGCTCTTATTGGTTAGAGACTCAAACTAATATCTTCCAAATCCTGACCCCCGCCCCCAGCAAGGGAGCAGTCGTCTCTATACTGTGCAGCTGAAGCTTTTGTTCTCCTCTCCTGGGCAGAAGATCACCTTCTCCTCACAAGCTGTCTGTGTATCAGGTGAGGCCTGAGAGACCACAGCTTCAGCAGTGGGAAACATGGTTCTTAGGGCTTAACCAAAGTTGATAATGGGTATTCTGTCAATCATTTCCTGCAGATCTTTCTGTGGCTTGTAATGCTACACACATGACTCTCACCATACCAGAATTTCCTGGGAAGCTAAAGTCTGTGGGCTTTGGAAAAAGGAACATCCCCGAGAGCCAATGGCATGCCAGTGGGATCGACAAAGAAGCAACAAATGGCTTGAGGCTACATTTCCGAAAAACTCTCCTGAAAACAAAAGTATGTTATTCTCTGAAGTACTCTGGGTAATATGATATAACTCATGACTTGTCCGTAGTCTATTTGCTATAATGATGGATTTAAATGGTGCAAGGCCTCTCTTGATCACTTTTACACAAATGAATTAAGGAAAGTTCTCTCCAATACCATCTCTTTAACTTCTGCATGTGGACACTTTCTACATTTCTCACTTCATTTGATAAGTACAAAGTACCTATCAGCCATCTAATGATGAACCTTCGATATGCTCTGTTATATAAACAGGGCAACTTGGTCTTTTTTTGTTTCAACCTTTTGTTTAAGGGTCTCCTATTGTCCAGAGGCTAGTCTTGATGGATACAGTTGCCAGGGATAGAATGTCAGGGTGTGTGTAGCAATAACATTTCTTAACATCTGGAGTCCTTTTGAGCCCTTCCGGGGCTTGGTGAGGGACTCCACTATCACACTTTGATTTGTTAATTCCAGCTTTAGTGACTAACAGTACAAAGAGCATGAAGTACTGGGACATGAGTTCAAAGCAATAAAGCTCCTGCCTTGAGAAGCATCCTGATCTCAGGAAGTGACAGATTGTGTTTTGGCTTAGAAGGAAACTAAGTCTGAAGTGTGTTCTGCAAGTGTTGGGGACTAACTCCTACTTCCTGCTTCTGAAGATGGCTAGTTGACATTCTCTCATTTCAGCCCTCTGAAAAATGTCCACCCTATCAGTTCTACATCTCTTCACTCAAGCTGACCTTTTACCTCCAACCGGACACGGTATCCATGGTGATTGATCCTGAGTGCCACTGTGAGTCACCAGTCTCTATAGGTAAAGGTTTTTTTTTAATCAAAACTATCTGGGTTTTTTGTTGTCAGGTTTTTTTTTTTTACTCCCCTTAATGCATGTAGAAAAATGCAATAGAAGTCGAGATTCTGATTCATACTTGTGGCTCAGAGACTAAAGATGAGCCATGTAGGAAACAGCAGTCTTGAAGTTCTAGGATGGGGGCCTATGTGTGCTGCCATTCTCAAACACTCATGCAGCTCATTATTGTGGAACTGCTGAATTTATGTAACCTGGGTATACCAAGTTAGATATGAGGGTCCCACCACATATCTAACTCGGGTCCAGGGACAATGGCTTCAAGCTTCTAGTTTGAGTTTCCTGAGATTCCTACGAATCCTGGAAAGGAACCCTAAGTGGGCACATTCTCTAGATGAGCCTTGCTGTCTTTGCTCCTCACCTACACCAGGTCAGGCCAATAATAAAAGCTACCTTCTCAATTCTCCTCAAATTGCCTGTGAGTCCAGACTGAGTATCTATCCCCCACCAAAGTGTGGAACCCTCAGGTTTAGGTTTCAGAGTTCTGTTGGATTGTTTTAATACTTGTGTGGCATCCTATATGGACTTCCCTAGTCTAAAACTCTGGAACCCAAATCTTGAGAAAGGGACACAATGAAACTTGGCACTTGATAGCCAACCCAGATTGAATCCTTAAGATAATCTAATCATTTATCAGGGTGTGGCCTCATCACCTAGTGATCCTTCTTCCCATGTCTCCTGGTCTGTATGTTGATGACACTGATCATGGTAACTTACATCCCTCTTGTAACTAAAGGTGTTTTATCAGTGTTTGCTCAAACAGACTGAAGACAGATCAAGCTTAGCTGCTCAATGAATCTAAGACTTCAAGGCTGAAGGGTAATGTCACAGGGTGGGCTTAGTTTCTCTAAACCTTTACGGCTGTCCAGTTACAGATGAACTGTGTACACAGGATGGGTTTATGGACTTTGAGGTCTACAGCCACCAAACAAAACCTGCTCTGAACCTGGACACCCTCCTGGTGGGAAACTCCTCCTGTCAGCCTATCCTCAAGGCTCAGTCACAGGGGCTCGCACGGTTCCATATACCTCTGAATGGATGTGGAACACGACAGAAAGTGAGTAGTAGCCAAGGCTAAGAAGTTAAGACTTATTTTTGAAGTAAGTGCTTTGTTGACCAACCTTATCTAACTTCTAAGTTTGAAGGTGATAAAGTCATCTATGAGAATGAAATACATGCTCTCTGGAAAAATCTACCACCAAGCATCATATTCAGGGATAGTGAGTTCAGGTGTGATAATTTCTACTTGGGTTTTTTTTTAAGCTTTTGTTTAAATTACAGGGATTTTGTTAACATAATTCTTATCTCTCTACCCACAATTTTCCAGAATGACAGTGAGGTGTCATTACATGCGAGACAGTATGCTACTAAATGCCAATATCAAAAGCCTTCTTTCTCCAGTGGCCTCTGTAAAGCCAGGTCCACTAATGTTGGTCCTACAAACCTACCCAGGTGAGGTGTTACAACTTGAGCTAATGAATAATAACAGTGCATTTTAGGGGAAAATCTCCCATCCAACGCTGCCATCCAATGTTGCAGCCAGCTTGTACCTCAGTGCTGAAGAAATTTCCATTAATTGCAGACAAATCCTACCAACGACCTTATGGGAAGGATGAGTACCCTCTAGTGAGATACCTCCGCCAGCCCATCTACATGGAAGTGACTGTCTTGAACAGGAATGATCCCAATATCAAGCTGGTCTTAGATGACTGCTGGGCAACATCTTCTAGGGACCCAGCCTCTGTCCCCCAGTGGCATATTGTCGTGGATGGGTATGTATTCCCTGTACCGCAGGGTTGCCCAGGGAAAACATCAAAACTTATAGTGATTAAAAATAATCCTCCTGGGACTTAAAGGAGACCCTGGTCATGAATTCCCTGAAATGACCCTTATTCCATAGTTATCAGTCCTTGGTCTAATCAGGTGGCTCATGCTGGTTTTCTATTACTCTGAGCTCATAAGAATGGGCTCCTGTCCAAAAGCTCTGGCTCAATTAGCATCTTTACCATGAGAGGGAGAACTCTAGTGTCTATTTACTGAACACCTACCATATGCCAGGCTGTCATGTATCCCATCGCATCACCTGAGGAACACAGCCACCCACGGGAGGGAAGGCAAGTTTACTAAGTGTAGCTTTAGGTGAGTTACTTCAACAGTAAGTGATGAGCTGGGATCAGAACTCCATTCTAACCCTAATGGGACAGTGCTTTTGGCAATAGGTGTCTGTCCTCTCAGCTGTGCCTGAAGTGTCCCCTCCAGGGTTCCTTAACTGCAAAGAGCTATCCTTTAGCTTTCTTGGCTCGGGGGGAATATGTCACAAGGCTCCAAACCTCCAGCTAGACTTCGGCAGACTCCTGCTTCAAAGAGTACATACAACCCCATTCAATTACACAACCCATTTCTTTACCCTTGGAGATTTGCCTGAGTATTCCTTCTGAGACCAGCCTTAATCCCCCTATCCATCTATGTAATTCTTCATAGCTTTGTTCTTTTCCATTCTCAATGCCATTATTACCTGTTAGTGTGTAAAACAGAATGGCAACAAGTCTCTACCTCTGTTGCAAACATTTACTACTAGGACATAATAGAAACTCATTTTAGTGAAATGAGTAAGCTGGTATCTTAAGGCTCGCGCTCTCTCTCTCTCCTTCCTCTCTCTCTCTCTCTCTCTCTCTCTCTCTGAGAGTGATCACAACTTGAATCTCTTGATGAATTTTGGTAAACAAATACATGCTCACATTATACAGTACAATGCAGGTGTTATACATAGGACTTCATGAATATTGATGACTAGATCCAGTCAGAAAGATACAAGTAAAACAGGTGCTGTTAGGATGTAGACATAGCTGTAGCATAGTTGTCACGTGACTGGCCTTGTCCAAATGTGCATGTACGGGCTCCTGTGACTGACTGCCCCCATCCTGGTGCCTGTTTCCTAGCTGTGAATATGAACTGGACAACTACCACACTACCTTCCATCCAGCTGGCTCCTCTGTGGTCCATCCTGCTCACTACCAGAGGTTTGACGTGAAGACCTTTGCCTTCGTGTCAGAGGCACAGGCGCTCTCTAGCCTGGTATGTGGTCAAGAAGTCACCTGGGGCAGGTTGACACTGAGTGCATTGGTTCCCCCTGACTCTCTTCCTCCTCTTCAGATCTACTTCCACTGCAGTGCCTTGATCTGCAACCAAGGGTCCCTTGACTCCCCTCTGTGCTCTGTGACTTGCCCTGTACCATTGAGGAGAAAACGAGGTAAAAATTCAATCCTGTTCTTGTTGCTCAAAGCAAGTCTCAATTTTCTAGAATTGAGTAATTTTAGGATAATAACTTAGTCCCAAGAAAGCTAGTCCCAAGAAACCTCTTCCTTTACCAATGTGGTGAGCCCGAGATGCACAGGTTCTCATTTAGCCCAATGAATCCATCCTTTGAGAATCTATCCATGACAGACAGATAGAATTCACATCACAGGATACTCCATGGAGCATCTTCTAGGGACTTTGGTAGTGCCTCTGGCACACTACTCCCGAGATCAAAACACAACCTTGATTATCTGTCTCCCACCACAGAGGCCATCAAAGAAGACACAATGACAGTTAGCCTTCCAGGACCCATTCTCTTGCTGTCCGATGGCTCTTCGCTTAAAGGTATAGATTTAAAGTCTGGGGTACTTTGGGATGCAAGTTTTTGGCCAAAAATTTAATGTGCTTAATGACAATCCTAAATAAGAGCAAAGTAAAGTAAGCTCTCCTTCCATGGAGCCTTGAACTTCTTGTATGTGTTCCTGAAAATCTTGACACCAGCAAGATCATGTACAGTGCCTACCAACAGACTTGCTTTATTGTTTTGGTCTCTGTTAGAACCATGTAGGATGCATGGGGCTCTTAGCCATGGTCTTGTTATGACCCATTCTGTTCTCACAGTTCTACTCTTGTGCTGGATGTTGTAATGTGTTCTTAATGTCACACTAGATCTTTAAGAGGATTGCCTACCATACCAAGAAATTCAGTGTGTATTGCTAGCAGATTGGTAGGTTGGCAAGCATGAGTATCCTTTAACTTCTGCCAAACTGAAATCATAGGAGATTATGCTCCTATAATCATCCCATAGCCTTACCCAGAGGGCTTCAACTCCAGGCCCAGAGTGTAAAATTAAGCTATCTAAAATCTCTAGCCAATCTTCCTGTGACATCACACTTCCAGGGATAGCTAAGCATTAGGGCATTGCATGAGTTAGGCTGAGAGGCTGGGGTTTTCTCCAGGTATCAGCCCATCTGGCTTGAGAGAGAGAGGGCAAATGGTAATAACAGTGGGGAGAGGAGGTGTGGAACGGGAGGGTAAAGGTGGCAGAGTAAGAGGGTGAGGCTGTGTCCTACTGCAGACTCCAAGATCAAGTGATTGAGGCTTAACTTCTGTAGAGGGCCTCAGCACAACCATGACTTGAAAACCTGCTTTCTTTGTAGATGCTACAGTTCCCAAAAGGCACGAGATTGCCAAGGACACTATTTCTAAAACAGGAGCTGCTGTAGCTGCGTTCGTGGGTTCAGTGGTGATTATAGGCTTCATCTGTTACCTGAATAAGGCAAGAACTGTGAGGTTGGATCACTGATTGGACTTGCAAATAAAGAGGCTGCAGGAAAATTCTCGTCTTACGTGTCATCTGTGGTCATGTGGGCACACACAGGTGAGGCCAGAGGACAACCTTGAGTCAATCCTCGGACACCATCCACTTTCCTCTTTTGGGAAGAGGAAGAAAAGTGGTCTCGTGGGTCTGGAACTTGCCAAGGAGGCTAGACTGGTTGTCCAGGAGCCATAAGGATCTGCCTGTCTGATTCCCTAGTACTGGTAATACAGTGTGTGCCGCTGTGATTGGCCTTTAAAACACAAACCATGTGGAGCTCAAACTCAGGTCCTCATGCTTGCAAGGCAAGCACTTTCCTGGCTAAGCCATCTCCATCTTTCTAGCCCTTTGCCTTATGTTTCAAGACTAGAAACTATTTAAGAACTGTTTCCTTTAGTCATTACTCTTTAGAACAGATCTGAGAGCTGTTCACAATTCCCTGTGTAGGACAGGAATAGGTAAATTTACAACTTGTTTCCTAAGTGGGATTTTGTGATTTCCTTTGTCCTATCCCTGACACAATGTCATTTATGTTCAATAGGGCTTAGCAGCCCACCTGAAGGAGTACTCTTACGTGAGTCCTTTGTGTTTGAGTCCCTCACTCAAAGACACAGGATTAGGGTCGGGGATAGGAAACCACTTGTGTCTAACTTTATCACAATGAAATACCAAATGTGGGGTACTTCAAGAAGCTTTGGAGATTGTTTCCACCTCCTAGTTGTGGAAGCTCAAGTCCAAGGCTGGATGGTCCCATGGTGTAGGGTAATGGTGGGAGTATGTGCCAGTGAGTGATCACATCTGGTCCCGTGGTGTAGAGTGATGGTATTTGTGTCAGCAAGTAATCCACATCTGGAGCCAGGGAGACATCCCTCACAGACCCTTGAGGGGCACATCCTCCATGGCCTAATGACCTCTTAAATGTCTATAGCATCCTCAATGCCACCACTCTGGAGGCCAAAATTTTAACGCAAGTATCTTTGGAGGACACTCAAATCACAATACACCATCCTTAATCATTGACCAAAAACACTCCTTTCACAAAATTGTTCACAGCAGAGTATTTCCTAACTCAACTCCCTCAAATAAGACTTCTGAGACTTTAAAGTGATTGAGTCGCATCTCTGTAGCCCAGTTTAAAGATCATCTCCATAAGCAGGAAAAATGCTGTGAGTTCCATCTTTGGTGCAATCACAATGTCCCTGGTCTCCCGGCTCTGTTGACCCTGAGCCTAGCTGACCATCTTTACTTGTGCTCACTTCCCGCGGGCCTAGTTTTCCCTAGACTGTTTGGAAGGAGTCATCCACATGACCAATCCACAACAACCAATCTAATGTTCAGACACCTTTCATATATCTAATATAAAAATTCATTTGTATCTTTTGACTAGAAAACACGTGTATTTTAAAAAGTTTAATCTCCATATAGGGGTGAGGTTCAAATAGAAATACAATTATTGGAGGGGGGGTGGATTTGGCTTACATTTCCTAATCAGTCCATTGTTGAGGAAAGCCAGGACAAGAACTGAAGCAGAGACCCTGGAGGAACAGTGCTTACTGAATTGCTTCCCATAGCTTGCTCAATCGGCTTTCTTATAGCACCCAGGACCACCAGCCTTGGGGTGGCACTATCTGTAGTGGGCTGGGCTCTCACACGCCAGTCAAGAAAACAACCCCACAGACTTGCCTACAGGCCAGTCTGACAGAAGCAACCTCTCTAGTAAGGATCTCTCTTCCCAGATGACTTTGTGTCAAGTTGATGTAAAACTAACCAACACAATGAGTAAGGAAATAGTCCACAATCTACTTGTTTCTAGCCAGGAAGTACAATTTTTAACTATCCATTATGCCGTGGAAATTTTCAAACCCAACCTGGAGGTCAAAACACATATCTATTCTATTGTAGCACATAGTGGGTCTCCAACATTATGCTGACTTGTCCTTTTTTAACATGCCCTGTGTTAGACTTTACATCGCTGTGACAACACTCCTGGGGAGACAGAGGACAGACTTGTTTGGGCTCAGTTTCCAAAGTTAAAGTTGGTGCTTAGGCAGGATGTCATGACAGTGGGGGCCAGAGGAAAAGCTGGCCTCACTGAGGACAGTGAAGGAACCAGGGACCAGGTATAGCCTTTGAAGGCATGCTCCTTGGAACCCTACTCTGTTCAGCAAGGCCTCACATCCCAAAGTTTTCACATCCCAAAGTTTTCACAACCTACAAAAACAGTGCTACCAGCGGGGGTGAGGTGTTCACAGGAGTCTGTGAACTATTAGACCACACCACAGCCTGCCTTCTCCAGTCATGTTAAGAGTTTTGCAGGGTAAAAATCCTGGCCTGAGGAATGACTGTGCTTAGACTGTGTGGAAGGTCTGGTGTTCCCAGAGTAATAGGGGTTAAAAGCTCAAGTCATCAAAGCCATTCTTTGGACCTGGTTTTACAAGGGTATAAGGAGTTACTTTACTGATACAGCAAGAATCTAGTTTGAATTCAGACTTTCCTATATAGAACTTTATATCTCTATGCTGCCGTACATTTGAACCAGAAATAAAACTTTTATGTGCTGTGCCCTTTAAATGACATTAAAACGAACACTGATTTAATAGCAGCCTGCACCACAAATGCAAAAATAAGTTGGTTGCTTAAATGGTTCCGGCACCTCATGTCCACATCCTAATCCTAAAAGCAAATCCATATGGATCAGCATTGGTAGCTTCCCATGGAGACATGGACTGTAGATGTGATAGATGGTCTTGATATGGTTAGATGATACAGGCGGGCCAATCACAGGGGTCCCATTAAAGCAGACACAGGAGACCTGGACTCTAAGATGTGACACTGTAGCCAAGATCTGAGTGGTGCAGGGTCACAAGCCAAGGAGCCCAGGCAGCCACTAAGACAGGAACAGGTGAGGAGACACTGACGGAACCTCCTGAGGCATACAGCCCTACTGCCCCATTTTGGACTTTGGACTTCCAGACTTGTAACTGCAATACTCTTGTTTTATGGTGCTAAGTTTGTGTTCAGTTGTTGAAGCAGCTAAGGGAAACCAATCCACCCTCTAATGACTCATGTGCCACAAATTGGGAAAAATACATCACTGAAAATGTTCATGTTATCCATGAGTTACTCAAGCCCTACTCTAGCTCAGGATGTCACAGTCCCCTAAGCTCTTGGTAGACCCTCATCTGCAAGTTGGTACATGTGTGTGGGAATCAAGATCGCCTGGGCTTCTAGACTTCTCTACAGCACAACTCCCTTCTGAAGTGTTTGCCACAAGCCCCAAAGTAGAACTTGAAGGGTGGAAAGCGGAACTTGCCTGGAGCAGCTGCCGGGATGAACACTTGTTGTCATGGTAGCCTGGAACAAGTACAGCGAGCAGTAGATTCAAGTCGGGTTCTCAACTTCTGAAAGTACACATCCTACGGTATGTGGGGGAGGCAGCCTATTCAGAGAGGAACTGTGTGGGCTAGGAATCGAGTTCAAACCCCTAGAGGCTGCTCCCTCATCCACACTGGGTTTGTGACCTTCTGCAGTGGGTAGAGATGGGCTGTAACTGTGACACAGGTATCGGGAATAGCATAGAGGCTCCTGGGTGGGTCTGAAGATGAAGGGTGCAGGGGCTGGGAACGGGCTTGTATGCTGTGGAAAGAGACCTCTAACTTAACTTTTCTTCCCTGACCTGTTCTGTGGCTAGCGTAGTTTTCTGGAGTACACGGGATTTCAAAATCGGAAGGTTTGGAGTCTGGATGTATATCCACTAGCTGTGTGGCCTTGAGCAGACAGAACCACCTCTGTGCCTGTGTTCCACCCTCCAATCCAAGTCACTGTCCTAATCTCATGGCAGGGAAGCAGGGACGAATTCAATGAAATAATCAGTGCCCTGATACAAAGCTGCATGGTCAGTCCTGAAGCATCTAAACACAATACTACAAAACACTCTAAATGAAACCTCAGATCAGACAATGAACCATTACGACAGGATGAACAAAGCCATAAACAATACTAAAACACTCCAAATGAAGCCTCAGAGATCAGACAATGAACCATTACAACAGGATGAATAAAGCCAAGTGCTACACCAGAGGTCCTCAGGTGCATATTTTACAAAGTACACATGCTCTGACCTTACCCTTTAAATGAATAATGAAAGAGTGGATAAATGACGGCCCCAGTGATAGTCTTGTGCTAATCCCTGGGACCTGTGAATGTTCCCTACGTGGCAAGAATGACTTTACTGTCATGATAAACTTAAGACAGTTGAGATGGGGAAATTATCTGGATTATTGAAGCAGGACATGAATATAACTACACATAGCCCTATAAAAGGGAAATCTGGCTGAGGAAAAAGGCAAACTGAGGGGAGCAGAGATTGGAGTGGTCCCTTTTGAAGATGGAGGAAGAGGAAGGTCTTGGGTTGTCTCCGCTTGTTCTTTTAGGTAAGAGATTTACTAGGACAGTAATTAGTACCACAAACATTCAGGTAGTGTGATGGGAGGACTAAAGAGACGAATCAGACTCCTCTCTTACAGGTTCAGAATGTGGGGAAGGGCCTGTGCCATACGTATTATATGAGGAGCTCACGGCGCCTAAGTGCAATGTTCTCTCTGATTGTGGGAGAGCAAGAAAAGGCAGAAAGATCTGGTCCTCTTTGACTGCGAGGTAACTCGCAGCAATGGGCTTGTCATTTCCTGGGGTCTAGTTCCCTGAGGAGCTTCCCAGGAAGTTAAAGCCAGCCCCAATACCAATAGAGAGGGGCAGAGGGAAGGGAGGGGGATCTGCTGCAGGTAAGAACAGCCTGAGTAACCCCTTAACCCCAAGCCTGGTCCTAGCCAGAGACCAGAAGTAGGCACTATCAGCTGAAAGGGACAAAGGGATAGCTTCTCCTGCAGGCCCTGAAGAAACAGACCAGATGTCTAAGCCTTAGGACTCTCCTAGGTCCTTCAACGCACAGCCCTTAAAAATCCTCACTTTGTGAATAAACATAAGCAAACTCAAGAGCCCTGGGGCAGACAGTATAGGGTTTAATCAAAACAGAGCTTGCCTTTTCTTTTCCTCTTTCCTTCCTGCCAGACTCCCCTGCTAAGAGAACTTCGCCTTTCTTCTGGCACGGCTCTGCATCCCTCAGGGGACATTTCCTGACTGGCCTAAGATAACCAAAATAAAGCCCCCCTTCCTCCTGCCCATGGTTTAGAGGTGGGTGAGATCTATGGTTTCCGGTAATGAGATTTAAAAGGAAAGTGGTGGGGCCATCTCTGTCTTCCCCCATGTCCTTTTCAGCTAGCCCTTTCTTCTGTCTGCTTTTGAATGTGATTACGGGACCCTGTGATTCCTGGAACTGTAGCAGCCCTCTCATGCCCAAGAGGAAATAAACCTTGGGACACTCTGGGAATGAGAGAGCAGAAACACAGAGAGCTTAGATCCTTAGTGAGTTCCTTGTACGGCCTGAATCAACCCATGAAGCACTCATCTCTGGAGTTCATGTTTAGTGGCATATTAAGGGGTCTTAATTTTTAAAGGAAGCATAGTGCTTTTTGCAAGTAATAGCATTCACACCGAGTCAGGCTTAACAAACTCCCGGATGCAGAGAGATTAACTATTCCTTCTGCTTCTCTTGTCTTTTTCTTTCAGATGCTGGCTGGAACCTAAGTGTGCTTTTTCTGGTATTTCGGGCTTTTTCACTCTTTTCTAAAGCCTCCTCCCTGCCAAGTGGCTGCTTGTCCACCATGTGGGTGACTTCCATTATGACTTAACTCCATCAGTCAGGCTCTCCTGGCCCCCTGGCCCCGTTCTACTCCTTCAGGCTGAGATTTACAGCTAGCCCACCTTGCTGCTTTTCTTTAAACTCTAATAAAATTGTCCTCAGGCTTAAACAAAGAACTCCTATTTTTATAATAAATCCTACATAACACATCTTTTAAAATACATATAACACCAAGTTTTGGGGTTTCCTCTGATTAATAAGCAGACTTGTATATACCAAAAATAAGAGTAGCTTTTGCTTTTGGTCCAGCCTGTCCAAAGCCTGAAAGGACCAGATCTAGCTGTGTTCATCTTTCTATTCCCATAGACATTTCTGCAGGGAAGTGGTTTGATGGGAAATGTGTCACAGTTGTCCTTTCCTAGAGGAAGTTAAAGGAAACTCAAAAAGTTACAATCACACAAGGCCCCTTCCCAAGGCTGTACAATCTATAACGATTGCCCAGGGTAAGGAGACACTCTTGTGGGAGATGACAGTCTGGGCAGGGAGCTCCAGGGAAACAGATTTTGTGAATCATCACCCACACTGGGACGGACTTTTCAGTGATGAAGTGGCCTGTGAGTTGCCCATGCTCCTGTAAATTATCGCTCACCCTTGCTCCTGTCAGTAACCCCAGTAAATTCGTGGGTTCACCAAGCATGGCTATTTTAATCATTAATCTTGGTCTATCATTGTCAGGGACTAGGAGTTAGACAGACAGGAGGGGCCACAGATAAATAATGAAGATGGCAAACTTCTGGCCTCTTCCTTACCTTCTTGACCTGAGGAAAGGGTCTGGCAGCTTGAGACAAAAGCCTAGAGGGCTTTTTCTCAGTAAGGCCCCCTCTCCCGCCCCCACGACACACACATACCAGCAGACCAGTCCTATAAGTTCAAGGCATGGTTAGAAAAAGTTGTGGGCCTATCAGCATCCCTTTCTTTGTTTAAACCAACCAACCCTAAATTAAGGAAAGAAGACACGGCCCCATTCCAGCTAACCAAAGACCCTTAAAGGTCCCAGCCCTCCAGGAGAGGCAAGGATTTAGCACCTGAGTGCTAAAGGGTCTGCTTTGCAAAGGGTCTTTCTCTCTGTGAGCCTTACTGTGCTTGTGCAGATGTATGCACGTGCACGTGCTAACACACACACACACACACACACACACACACACACGTTTCCTCACCTTTAATAAAATTCTTTCTTCATTGACTGATTCTGGCTGCTGTATCTGAAATTTCCCCTGCTGCTACTGTTGAGCTCAAGATCTTTTCCTGCCTTTTAATTCTTTAACTGGCAGAGAAAACGAGCCCAATCCAGACCCCTAGAATGTAACAGTTGTGTCCTAGCTGGAGGAATAGGCATTTGCTCATATCTCTCTAGAAAAAGTCGCACAACACCCTTATATAAAAAGCCGTATTAGTATAAAACCTACACATACCTCCCTCTACTGCTTTAACACCTAATAAATGTGAGTGCTATGTAAAGGCTTCTTGTATTGATTAGGAAATAACAATAAAAAGCCTGTGCATGTTCAGCACAGACGTGTTTGTTTTTCAAATATTTTTCATTCGTGGTTGGTTGAATTCAAGGACCAACTATGAAAAGAAGCTTGGTTCAGAACCGACAGTATCGCAGTTTCTTACTTCTTGCCCACATTTATTAGAAGTCATCTTCCCTGAATTCAGGAGATAGGAAACATGCCACAAAGTCAATGCTGGACACGGGAGTCCAGGGTTCCAGATTGGCTATTGCAGACTCACAGCATGGCTCTGGGTAAGCCGTTGTCCTCTCTGGGCCTCAGGCTTGCTGTCGACAGTAGTGATTTTGGAGAAGATGCCTATTCCCTGGCTGCTCAGAGTGTGTTTGATGGAAAGCCTTATCTGGAAGCTGGAGGCACTGTCAAAGCTCGAGTGCTGTCTGCCACACTTAAAGAAGCAAGGTTCTGATGCTTGGTTTCTGCGCTGGGGAGTTTCTGGCCTGCAGGCTTCAGTTGGCCTGGATGTTGGCTCCCTCTACTGGCTCAAAAACAAACTTTTTGGTGGGAGGAGTGGGGCATGACTGGAGTTCATTCCCTTCCGTGGTGGTTTTTGTTGTTGTTGTAACATTTCCAGGTGTGGCTGGAAGGTCCTGCACCCAATTGTCACAGGGACTCCCATTCCTCATGGCTTCAATAGAAGTCACAAGAATTTGGTGTCTGACACACTGCTATTATAGATACTACTCCATCTGAAGCTGAACATTTGCGATATGACACCAGTGACCCCTGGAGTCATTCTGCACAACCACAAAGGCCATGGGTACTCTGCTGCCTGGGAACCTCACATACCTGAGAACAGGACTGACCCCAGAAGGCCTCAAAGGCAGGTAGAGGAACTCATACTGAACGACATACTGGTTACAGAGTGAGTTTTTCAAACGGGTAAACTGGGTTTGAGTCCCACCTCCCAAACTGCCCTCATGCAGTTTAAGCTCTCAATCTTTCCACCTCCTCATCTTTAAAATGGACAAGAGTTTAGACTGACCGGAAGCACAGACTACAAACTGAAGACAGCACCTAGCACACGGCAAGTCCTCAAAAGGAAAGGAAACAAAGTTTTCTGGACAGAAAGATAAGCAAAATGCATTACCGCATAAAGCTACAGTTTTCATGGTGTGGTGCCAGTTACCTTTCCAACGAGCTATCCTTTGGACTGTGTCTAAAAGGCCAGTAGCTTCTGTGGCATGAGGCTAAATCAACCTAGCCTTGATTTAGATATCATGCTTCGTGGCTGAATTCAGCAAGTCATTTAATCTCCAAACCTTGGCTTCCTTTCTGAGATCTAGAAGCTGATGCTTAGGAACGTAAGCAGGTAGGGAAACTAATTGGTCTACCCATAAATAGAAGGGCCTAGTGCTTCTAAGTGCTGCGGGAAAGCACTTTGCACTTGGCTGAGTTTGAAGCAAGAGTGTTTATGTAATCAGAAATATGTTTTGAAAAGCTCTTGCCTAGTAGCTGAAAAGCCTCCCCAGAAGAGTTGCGCAAAGCCCTACAAATACTCCCAAATCTTGTGTCACAGCTGAGACCCTCCTCCAAGCCAGCTATCTACTTGACACATCCTCTTCGTGTCAAATGGCACAGCTGGCCTCAGCAATTCAGGATGTGGATTTCTCCAGGCTCCAGCTCCAGAAATAGCATCAGTGGCCCCCCAACTGGTTGAAGGTAAATATCTAGGGGTCAACTTCATGTTCCCCTCTCCTTCTCTACCTACACCAACCCACCAACAAATGTCCACAGAAGGTCTTCATCCCCTCCAACCTGGTTTATGTCAAAGCCACAACCATCCTGTGTCCCTAGTCTCTGCAGACCTCTTAAGTGGCCTGCCTGCTCCCAACCCTTTGATTGTGAGCCACAAAAAAAATCCTCAGTCTGATTGGGCAGATTACATGCCTCTAATCCAAACCCTTGGGAGGCTGGGGCAGAACACAGAGTTCCAAGTAAATTAGAGCAGTGCCCTACTAGGAAGAGGAAGAGAGAAAAGGAAGGGAGGAGGCAGGCAAACAGAAAGGAAAATACAGAAGTGAAAACCCCGAAATCTGGCCATGACTCTTCTCCATGTAAGATCCTGCATTACCCACACCCCTTGTGTTGGTGTAAACCACTGCCCCTTCTCCATGTGCCTTACCGGGCCAGCCCCACTAAGTTCCTTCTGGTTTTCAAGACTTTGGAACATTGTGCCCTCCTCTGGGAACACCTTCCTCCACAGTCACAACCTGTCCTTCTTTTGATCATAGAGCAGTCCCCAATCTCTGTAGCTGTAGTGACCCTCATATATTTATTACTTTCACTTTTCTTCTGTGTACTTATCACAGTTTAAGACCTTACAGACTCTAGGGGAGTCCATGATCCATCTGTGGTTCCCATGCCCTTGTGTGACCTCTTCTCCCTGGTGTGGGACATTCCCAGGACTGACTTCTAAAGAACAGGAGTCATGACAAGATATATATAAGTGTGTATGTGTGGCTGTGTTACTCAAAATGTAATACCCGTCTCGTTAAGTCTCTTCCCTGGTGGCTTTGAAGACAGAGACTGCCACTTTGTTAGCTGTCACAAGGAGAGATACATGAAGCAGGGAACCAGGGTCTCCGTCTGTAGTCCTCAAGGAGCTGGATGTGACCCATGACCATGTGTGCTTAGATGTAGATCCTTTCCCAGACACACCTCAGAGAAGACCCCCCACCCAACCATGTTAATATTGCTATGTCCTTTTATGCCAGTAGTTGCTGCAGATTGTCAATCAGTAATAAATAAATAAATCACAAATATAACTGATAATTGATCCCTAGTAGACAGTAAATCTTGAGAACAAGGCCAGGGACCTCTGTGTTGCCCAAGACTGAAGTCTCAGAACCCAGCAAGCTGGACAGCAGGATACACAGGTCAGACCCTTGCATGAAGTAAAGAGCTGGTCAATAAACAGTAACTGATACTACTACTACTTCGTGGTGTGGGCAGCCTTGGACAATTCTTGTTCTCTAATGGATGGATCCCTTTTAAGGTCCAGTGAAGCGGAATAGTATAGGATGTAGGAAAGTTGAGAACTTTACATCCTGCCGGCCAGTGGCATCATGTCTCACCATTTGTTTCTCCCCAGCAAACTTCCTTTTCTTCTGGTATTCCTGTGGGGGGCTCCTTCCTTCTCTCCAGCCTCACCCAACTGTGGGGCCAAAGCTGCTGATCTAGACCCTCTCCCATCTCTTCCACATATACACATGCCATTTGAGCAAATGCTATTATACTAGCCACTGTGATTGGGGGCAAGGTTGGTCACATGACCCAGATCTATCCAATCAGAGCCAAACCTAAAATTTGCACATACTACTGGTATAGAGCAGCTTCCTTGTGAAGCACAGGGTGCAACAAGAGCTTCAGAAACCTCTTTGTGGGACAGACATGCTGGGAAAGCAGCTCAGTCAGGAAAGCCGAGTGAAATCACATGTGCTCCAGATCTTTATAATGCATGGAGATCTTGAAGCCAGCCTGAACTACAGGGAGGTCCTGTCTCAAACACAATAGCAAAGATCTCCCCACTGGGTTTTGGTTGATGAAATGATTACCTCTCCAAATCGCTCCAATCCTTTTGGAAATAGTTTTGAGTTGGATGTTGTCTCTAGCAACTAAATAAGCTGTGTTTTGTAGTATAAATGTGAGAAGTCCTTCATAGACTCATGTGTTCAGTTCCTGGTACCTGCCAGGGGCAGGCCCTGAGGTTCTCAACTGGGCTCAATTTCCAGGCCTCTAAATGCTTCCTGACTACGTGTGCAACATGACTTGCTGCCATTCCATCCCCACCATGATGGGCTGCAGCCCCATTAACTGTAAGCAGATGAACCTTTCCACCCTGAAGTTGCTACTTGTTGGGTATTTGATCACAATAAGAAAAGTAACTAATGTCCCACATTACACAGGATGGGCTGTGAAATCAACAGAGAAATTGCTTTGTTTTCTATGTGTTCCCCAAGGTCCACGTGTCAAAGCCTTAGTCACCAGACCATGGTGTTAATGGGATAAAAGGAACCTTTAGAGAATGGGCCCTAATGGGAAGAAGTTAGGTCATTGGGGGCTCCCCTTAAAGGTACTACTGGGACCCCAGGCTCTTCTTTCTGCTCCCTAGCCACCATAAGGTGAGCAGGCCCCCGTCGGGAACTCCAGCCATGTACTATGCCATCAGAGGCCCAAATCAACAGGACAAAGGGGCTCTGTGCTGAAACCTCTAAAAGCACAAGCTGTGTTTTTTCCTTTATAAAGACAATAAAAGTAACTAATGCTTAGTTACTTTTATTAGCTCTGGTATTTTGTCATGATAGCAGAAATCTGATTAATGCATGTCTGACATATGAGAATGGGTAGGAAAGAGAACATAACGAGAACCAAATAAATATTTAATAGAATACCATAGTAAATGAAAAGGAAATCACAGAGGCTTTTTTTTTCTTTGTAGTCTTCAGTATGTGTTTGGTTGGTTTGTTGGTTAAGAAACTGCTTGATACACAAGCTCTTTTAGAAAACAATATAAACATATCAAGTGCAAATATGTCAAAGATCAAGGCACTCAACAACTAAGCCTTGAGACTTTTTCTAAAGGACTCCTGGCTGCAAGGTTAAGATTGCTTTTCAAGTTTAAAAAGGCCAATTCCCAGATGTTGCTGTTCTTTCTGAGAAAAAAGTGATAAAAGGTAGAAGAGCTGGCTCTCTTTGGGTTCTTTCTTTTTACCTCTTATTTCAAACAACTGAGGGAAAACACCTTCTTCTTCATCCCCCCCCCCCCCCC
>CABHPH010124785.1:3368-30151 GCA_902168325.1 Peromyscus nudipes
TCTCTCTCTCTCTCTCTCTCTCTCTCTCTCTCTCTCTCTCTCTCTCTAATAGAAAAATTACTTCAGTATGCTGCAAGGGCCACCAGTCAGCTAGACAACAGCAAAAGTGTTGCTGAGGGCTGGGAATGTTGCTAGAGTGCTTGCCAGGCCTGGGTTCAATTCCCAGCAGTGCATAAATGAGGCAGAGTGGTATGTGCCTGTCAGGAAGCAGAAGGAGCACCCAAGGGCGTTCTCAGCCCTGTGGAACCCTGTTGTGCACACAAAAAGTACTCACTGTGGCCGCCCTGTGCAAGCTTGCTGAAATTCAAGTTGCCCAGTTTTTCCTGCTGAAAGGGAGACCCTCTCAGAACAGAAGTAGCTTCTGCCCCCTCCAAGGGAGTGAGTCTTCACACCACAGGGGGTGCCATGCAAGCAGCTAAGGCCAGGGTCCCGGAGTTCACCATGTCCCCAAACAGGTGCACAATTCAGTTCTTTGAGGCAGAAATGATGCTGTTTGTGATTAGTTCTAGCCCCCTCCCCTCCACACACACACCTTTGTCCTGCTCCACTCAGATTCATGGGCTGGGACTTCATCAACACATTCTTGAGCCAAAATAAACTGCAAATGAGCATTCCCAGGTGGCCTGGGCATGACGGGCACTACGCAGAGGTCCAAGTGTGAAAGCCTTTTAACTCTCAGCTGAACTCCATCCTCTCTGCCCCACCCAAGGACCTTAGCCATAGTTCAGCCTTCAGGAGCTCACTGTCTGCATCTGTAAAGGGATCAGTGTGTGAGCAGAGGGAAGGCTGTCTAGGTCTGTAAACCACCAGTCTAGCCTGGCCAGGCCATGCTGAACCTGGAGTGTGTGTCAGGCTTCAGCCCAGCACCCAACTACATCATGTCCCTTGGGCTTAGAAGGTGATGGAGCTCAAAGGCAGCAGAATAGGAGCTTGTCTTAGTCACTGTTCTGTTGCTATGAGACGACACCATGATCAAGACAACTTATAAGGGAGAGCATTTAATTGGAGGCTCGCTTACAGTTTCAGAGCTTCAGTACATTAGCATCATGGTGGAGAGCATGGCGGGACGCAGGCAGGCATGGTCCTGGAGAAGTGCCTGGGAGCTCACTTCTTCAGAGCTTACACATCAGATTCACAGGCTGCAGGCCTCCAGAGAGAGACCCGGCCTGGTGTGGGCTTTTGAACCTCACAGCCCAGCCCAGAGACACTTCTCCAACAAGGCCACACCTCCTAATCCTTCCTAAAGAGTTCCACAACCTGGGAACTAAGCATTTAAATACCGTTCTCATTCCAACACCACAGAACCCACAGTGCCCACAGCAGATCTCCACCTGTCAGTCTAGACTGAGCCCTGCTCTGTACCCCAAGCCTCAGGTAAAGCCGGGCCTTCCCTCCTCCTTGACCTTCCTGGTGGTCACTTAGAATCTCAGTGACCAGATCTCACACCACAGGGTTCCTGACATCCTCCCCCATCTCCTCTCACACAGCCCATCTGTTTCCCCTTGGCTCTGATCAGTCCCAAATACATTCTTCTGATTCAGTAATCCAAGGTAAAGCCCCTGATGGTGTGCATGGAGAGGCTCACACTAGGTCATCATTCCCTTGGCATAAGCTGGCACTGCCTGTCAACGCGGGTAGCTAGATACCAGTGCATCTGGCAGCAGAGCAGGCATTGTGAGTCCAACTTGGAGCTCTCCTGCCTCAGCGGGCCCTCGTGGGTTGAAGAGCACACGTAGGGATGTAGAAGCCACTGTCACTGATCCCTAGAAACCTTGGCTCTTGCACTGCATCTCTGCTGTCAGACCCCAATACCAGCCTGCAGTGTGGAGGTGCTTGGTTGCATCTGTTAGTGGGGAGATCCAGAGCTTGGCACCTGGCAAGAACTTCACAATTCAGAAACACCCATTTCACACCAGACTCCCAGGTGGGACAGCTGTGGGACCCCTAGGTGAGGACTGAGGAAAGACCTCAAGGACCAGCCAGGTCCAGTAACTCCTCTCTTCTACTCTGCAGACGGTCCAGCCTCGTCATCACCACCAAGATCTTCTGGGGTGGAAAGTAAGTGTCACGGTTTGTAGTGCTCCTGGTGGTGGCTGGGCCACTGCAGCCCCAGTTCCTGCGGAGACACCACTCTCAAGGCTGGGGCAAGGGTCACACTGTTGTCCTTGAGGAAGGAGGGTATGTTGGTCTCTGCACAGCTACCTGCAGGCTGGCACTCATTCCATCTGGGGACCTCATGCCCATCTGGTATATTCCCAAACTGCAAGCAGCTCTGGCTGAATTTGTCTTCTACTCAAACCTTGTCTAATTTTTATTATTAATTATTATTATTATTATTATTATTGGTTTTTGAGACAGGGTTTCTCTGTGTAGCTTTGCTAGAATTCTAGAAAACAAAATTATGAACTGTCTAAACCATCTTAAAGTCCCTGGGCCACCTGTCACTCAGCCAGTTTCCAGGTATCTGGCTCTGTATTCTCTAGGGCTGGATAAAGTTCATCTCATGGAGGTTATAAACATGATTTATAGGCTGAGACTGAGGCTCAGTCAGTAGAGTGCTTGCCAGGCATGCATGAAGCCCTACGTTCCTCCTCATACCCTGTAAACGATGGTGGTGGTTCATGCCTGTAATTACAGCATTCGGAGGTTGAGGAATCAGAAGCTGAAGGTCATCCATGGCTATTTAACAAATTTGAAGCTAGCCTGGGACACATGAAACCCTATCTCAAAAAAAAAAAATTCTTAGCTAGGCTTACATCTGTAACCCCAATACTTGAGAAGTTGAGACAGGGGGATCATGAGTTTGAGGCCACCCTGAGCTATGTCTCAAAAAGCATAAATAAATCCAAGGTGGGCAGCAAGGTGATATTAAAACCTAGAGCCCTTGTGCCCCACTGCCACCCTGGAGTCATCCAGGTATCCACCCGAGCCATGAAAACTCAGCCTGCAGCTGTCGCCCACAGATTCACATTCTAACCGACTTTTTCTAGCATTGTATCATAAACCTTATCCCCCTACCGACTGCAACATCTCCCACCCTGTTGGCCTGTTTTTCAGAGCGGAGACAGAGAGAGGCCTTTCTCGGAAGCACATAATCGAAGGTGAGGGGGTGGGGCTCGAACCATGGTGTCCCCAGCCCGTGATCTCCTGTGAAGGAAAGCTAAGAGGCATAGTCGCCCTATCCCTTCCTTCAGCGATTCAGCCCAGACCTCAACCCTGGAGCACATGGACCCTGTCTTTGATCATTTCCTTCTGCTCCAAAAAGCCAAGAGGCAGGAGACTGGCTATTGGATGAAGGCTGTGCTGAGCCTGGACAGAGATGTTCAGGTTTGAGGACAGGCTGGGCCTCCCTGAGCTTGTGTCAAAAGGTCTAGAAAGCAGGCTGAGAGAGCACCCACACCCCACCAGGGCTGTTGGGAATAATGGACATGCAGCCCATAGTGGCGGTGGCTGGATGTGGGCTCTGCCTCTAAGAGTCCCATTTATTCTGACCTAAGTCATATTTTTCATAAGAAACATCATAACTGGGGCGGGAGTTGGTACCTGGCCCTCCCACCTCAGGCTCTGAGCTGTTGGGAGGTGTGGGTTGGTGACTGGCGTGTGTCAGATACCCCAGCCTTTTGTGCTCTCCCTCCTTGTGTGATGCCACGCCCAGCTCTGCTTGTTACTACAGCACAGACCACCCGGTCAGGGAGTGGCCCAAGGGGCATGTATCCATTTGGTCTCGGGACATGTGGTTCTCTTGACATCCTCTGGAATAGCCAGGGTGCCCACTCCCTCTAAAATGTACCTGATGTCTTGGCATCTCCTCAAGACCCTCACCTGCCCTAAAGCTCCACGTGGCAGGGGCCTGCCCACTTCTCTTGCCTCCTAAGCCAGGCCCAGGGGGGTCTAGAGGCACAGGCAGTGCTGACCCCTACTGTTCTCTTAGGACTGAAGGCGTCCTTGGAGAGACTGCAGCTGGAGTATGTGGACGTGGTTTTTGCCAACCGCCCAGACCCCAACACGCCCATGGAAGGTAGGTGGGCCGGTCACCCCCTACCCAGTTCATGTAGGACAAAGCCAAGTGACCAGTGGGTCGGCTCTGAGGTTCTGGTGACTGTCAAGCACTCTCACGCTGGGCACTCAGGACAGAGGTGGCTAGGCCTCTGGGTGGGGGAGGGTAGGCTGGCCCTGCCAGGCTGAGCCCAGGCCCTGATCTCGGTCTGTAACCTGGCTGTGTTCAGGACCTCTCCAGCAGCAGAGTTTTCTCAGCAGTTGGTATTTTGCACAGTGGTGGCTGTCGGGGACTGTTATATTCTTTTCATTCTCGTTCCCCTGGGAGGGCTTAGAGGTCTTTTGCTCTGGGGGGGTAAGTTATTACCTGAAGGAGAGTAAGCACTCAGTGCTTTGAAGAGCCGTTTGCGTTTCTTTCGCGTTTATTTATTCCCTCGACTCCCGGTCCCTCCATCTCTCCCACTTCCTGCCTCAGCATCTTCTCATTTATGCTTCGCTGCTTCTGGGACTTGGGAGGTTAAGTCGAACTGGTTATTTTGTCTCCATTTGCTTTTATATATATACCGCACTGGTGTGTGCGTCTATATATATATTCTTTCTTTTTAGCAGAACTCTGTTCTGTGCAATGATTTGTGCTCTTCTGTCCTGCCCTTTATCATACCACGCCTCTGTGTTCCCACAGCGATAAACTCTGGTCTCTTTAAATCTTTCTTTTATCACCAGGGGACCCATTTAGTTCCTTCAAGTCAAGGACATTCATCATTGAAGGTACACAGTACCCTCAGCCGACTATTGACTTCTGTGTCCGAGCTGCATTTTATGAGACAGTATTTTTATTTACATGACTCTCTGTCCCCCATGACAAACTTCTCCATAAAATGCATAAGGGGTGGGGAAGTGCCCCACGAGGACATCTTGCAAGCAAAGGGAAAGCAAAATGGTGTTGGAGCCCCTCGCTGCCCATCCATGCTGTCATTCTGTCCTTCCTTCCCGGTGTGCATGTCCCCCACTCCATGCTTGTGGTGCCGAGCTCCGCAACGGCCGGCTGGCTTTCTGCCGGGGTCTCCCTTGATCTGAGGATGCTCCAGTCCCTGCCTGGGAACTTGACCTTTGGATAGTATGATGGGAAGGGTTGGGAAAGACTAGATTTCCACAAGGGTCCTGGGACCCCAGACTGTGCAACCCCTAAGACTTACGTCTTTCATCGTTCATGCTTGGTAAGTTCTAGCCTCCAACAGAGGCGAAGAACCAGCCAACAAGCCGCCCATCTACCACAGCGGTTCCTTGTGAGCCCTGGCTGCATGTGGTTACTCATGCCTGCTCATCTAGCAGCCAGGATCAAAGCAGAGTGATTTTCTTCCTTGAAGAATACATGAGCTGGCGCAATGCTGAGGCCCAGGGCACCCTTGTGCCATGCCTGGTGTCTGCCCATCCCCATCAGCAATGGCCTTAGAACCCCACCTCAAGGATAGGCCTTGGTCTCCCTGGGGACTGGGCAGCATTCCACACTGGAAGGGCTCCTGCCTGCCAGCTGGTGCTGCCACCTGACCCCTCCCATGTATTATTTGTGATGCTGTAGAGATGCCCTGGGTTTTGGCTGCAACTGGAAGGATTTGGCCTCCCTGCTCCTGTCAAGCAGCATTAATTATTGAGGTGAAAGACAGTCGTCCCTAAGTGTCACTGTTTCTGAGTCCACTGACATGCTGGTGCAAGTGCACAGAGCTCCTGAACATGTGTCCCACATCTAGCCTGCCTCTGCCCAGATCCCCCAGGTGCCTAGGTTCCCCTGCCCCTTAGAATAGCCGCTCACACCAGGCTCCTGGCCCATCAGCCTTATTCCCAGGTGCTAGACTGTCTCCATCTCCCTCATGGCATGGGAAGAGCATCATGCAGTTTCTCTGGCTGTGATCTTCATGACCATGACCAGACAGCTCTGGGGGAGGCTGGGGAGAGAGGCTGATGTGGGCCATTCTCTCGGCTTCCCTATCTCTGGCATGTGGACCTAAGCCTTGGCTGAAAAGAGTAGGGGAACCATGCTGCATGGTCTTGGGTGTTGCCAAGAGTGTTTCTAAAAATCTTAACTAGGGCAGCTTGCCCAGGAGCCTGGGCTCCATTGAGTAGGGCCCCGGGACCCTCTAGGTCTCTCGAAACCTTCCCAATCAGGTTCTGTCCTCTGTCTGATGCAAAACATTTTGTTGGTTAAAACCAGTGACCCAGGGAAGGACCCAGAAGGCCTAAATTCCCTTCTCATATGCCCCCTCACCTAGGCGGGGTGAAGGAAACTCCAAAGAGCCACAGACCCTGACCTCAGAAGAAGGGGGGACAGGGGCAGAAATAAGGTGTGACTTCCCTGGTGCTCTGGGTGAGCCTACTGGGACCGTTACACCAGAATCCCCAGTGACCTTAGTGCCAGAGATGAGGATGCCCCAGATTCCACCCTGAATAGACCTTAGCCAAAGCAGTACTTAGGGACCCAGAATGAGTATGAAGTAAGAACCCCCCAAACCAGCGCAGACAGGAGCCAGCACTGTGTCCCATGCAAGGAGGGTACTGTGGACCCAGTGGCATTTCGAGGCAGGCTATCAGCTCTGTCCTTCTCTTCTTCCCCTTCTCTCACGGTCCCTGCCAGGGGTCTCTGCTGCTCGGGTGGGCAGGGGCATTCAGAGGGGAGGCAGACGTTACCCCTATGTTTTTAGAAACACTTGCTCCTCTACATTCCTACCCTGCCTTTGGCTGTCGACCTTGCAAGCACTGTACCAGACCTGTGAGAAACCCACGGAGCCAGTCCTCACCCTCCAAGACTAAGTCTGTTTGAAGAGCCAACACACCCCTAAGAGGCGAAACGGCCCAGGGAGAAGGCCTACAGGCGGGGTTTTTTAATTAGCTCGTATTGCCCATAGGTAATTAACGGGCTTTGTTATGACACTTTTCTACATGTATATAATGTGTTTTGATCACATTCACTCTCATCACCCCCGTGCTCCCCTCCCGCTCCTGATCATCCCTTTCTTCTTCCCATTCAGTCCATGTACACTTTCAACTGGTAGATTTTTATGTCCCTAAAACTCTTGGATACGATGAAACGTGTGCTGTTGGGGTGGGGAGAGTCCTGCTCTTGCCCTAGAAGAAGATGGGGTGGGAGATGTTTCAGCCATTCCTGCCTTAGGATGTTGTAAATCTCAGCTCTTACGGAAACTCACAACTCTTTGTTCCAGACCTTGGCCCCTCACAGAAGGGACAGTTAGCCCCCAGCCTCCCACCCCCACTGACCTGAGAATAGCCTGTGCAGAGGGAGACTCCAGCCTGGGCATGGTCTGCCTTTCCACTTCTGCTTCTGGCTCCCCAAGCCCAAGAACAAGAAACGCTGGCCTCCAGAGCCCAGAGCCTCAAGGGCCTGCCTTTGTCCCTACAGGCGCCAGCTCCCTCTGTGTGAAGTCCTCAGGACTCCAATGAGAATGGCCCCCGCAGAGCTGTTGGCAAACATTGCTAATGTCACTGCCTTGGCCTGTCTGATTGTAGCCTTTATCCATCCAGCTGGTCCCCTGATGATCAGGATTCCTACTTCCTCATCCTAGAGTCTGAGGCCCACTCTTGGAGTTCACATCCCCTCATCCCCTTAGCCAGCCATGGGGACATCGGGCTACCCACAAACCTTTTTCCCGGGATCCCGGCAAGCCTTACTTGGTCAGAGAACTTGTCTTCAGAATTTCAATCCCATTTTCTTTTCTCCTGGAATCTCCCCTCCCCAACACCCACACTCAGCTCTGGGAGCCAGGAAGTACACTGCTTGCAAGATGCCTTTGCAGCCTGCTCCCTCCTCCTGGCACCCTACCTGCATCTGCACACTGTCCCCAGGCTGGGCCTGAGCCCCAGCTGCCCCAACCCATGGTCTCCCTTCTCTCTCACAGAGACCGTGCGGGCCATGACCCACGTCATCAACCAGGGGATGGCCATGTACTGGGGCACGTCACGCTGGAGTTCCATGGAGATCATGGTAGGGTGACACACCCATGTGTCTACAGGCATGGGTTCCTTGTGGGAAGAGATCCCGAGACTCGGGCACATGTGTTAAAAAGAAGGACAGCATAACAGGGTGTGGTTGTCAGAGGCTGTCTCAGGTTGCCTCACAGCACCAAACATGGCCCTGGACGGATGGCTTGCCCTCTGAGACTCAGTTTCTGGCTCTATAGAACAAGCCTGCTGGCGTGGACCTAGGGCCCTCTGTACCTGTGCTACCTGCCGTTCATTCTGGGCTCCTAGGATGCTCTGTATGATTTAAGGGCTTCCCAGGAGCGGACTCCCATTTTACCTCTACAGTACCATAGTAGGTAAATGACAATTCTAACCTCTGTCTCAAATGAGGACATCAAGGACAGAGGGGTTCAGTCCCATGCTTAAGGTCAAGACAAATACCCAGACAATGCAGGTTGGAGCCTGGGCTGCCTTTTCAGGAAAGCACCCCAATAATTGTCATGGGAGCCATCAGAGGCTAGAGCAGCCTATGTCCCTATGCATTTCTTGGGTTCCCAAGAAGAGTCAACAGGATGTCCCTGCCCTCAATGACACGGAAGGGAGTGACGGAGATGGAGAGGCTGCCTCCGTCCTGCAGCCTGAGGGCGGGGAGGTAGCGAAGGCTCCTTCCTGGCAGCCTCCCCACTGTTCTCCACATCTGCCCTCCACATCTGCCCTGCCCAGAGTCTCAGCACTCCAGGTAATGCCGGGCTGCTGTAGCTTCCAGGAGGCACAGATTACTGCTTCATGCCGGAAGTGCAAAGGGTTTGTTTGTTTTTTTTTCTTTTTTCAAATCCCAGGGGACTTTGGAAGCCCCTGGTATAACTGAGTGGATTAGCGAGCCGGTGTCAGACATCTTGCAGACTCCCCGCAACCAGCACAGGACTCTGACAGATGTCAGTGTCACATCCCACTCTGTAGATGAAGAAGCTGAGTCTCAGACCAAGGTGGAGCAGGGCCTCTCTGAGAGGCGGGCACGTCCCACTGTAGGACTGTCTACAGGCCATAGCCTGAGTTCACCCCATCCATGGCAGTCGAGGGAGTGCCTTCAAGCCGAGGCCCCAAGCTTCTGATCCCTCACTAACCCCATCAGTTAGCTGATGCAGCTGTTGCCTCTGGAAGGCATCTGCAACCACCAAGTTCATCATAGGTCCGAGGCCTTGAGTGCCAGCCATAAGCCGGGCCCTATTGGAAGGGCTGCAGACACCCTTGGCTCATTAGAACCTTATGACAAATGGGGAAACTAAGGCACCATGATCCCATTTGCCTCTGGCCCCAGGCCTTACTCCATTGTGATTCCTCTAAGAACCATTAAGTCTTAGGATTCCAAAGCCTACCCTCTTTTCCTGGCTCCTATGGGGCCTGCCTCAGACTCTCAGGAAATCTGGGGGTGGAGCGAACAGCAAGGCCTGGGATACCTCTGTGTCCTTTCCCCGTGGCCCCAAGTCCGTCCGCTGATACAGCAGTCTCCTTCTGTCCTCAGGAGGCGTACTCGGTGGCTCGGCAGTTCAACCTAATCCCGCCCATCTGCGAGCAGGCTGAGTACCACATGTTCCAGAGAGAGAAGGTGGAGGTCCAGCTGCCAGAGCTGTTCCACAAGATCGGTGGGTGTCGGCCTACCCTGCCTCCACCACTCCTCACCACCCTCGGGGCCCCAGCTGAACCTCACCACCTTAACCTCCCCTGGTCTCTCTCTCTCAGGCGTGGGTGCCATGACCTGGTCCCCTCTGGCCTGTGGCATCGTCTCAGGAAAGTATGACAGTGGCATCCCGCCCTACTCCAGAGCCTCCCTGAAGGTGAGCACAGCTGGGACGGGTAGGACACCTTTGGCATAAGAACATAGATATCAGACGGGCGGTGATGGCGCCCAGCACTTGGGAGGCAGAGCTAGGCAGATCTCTGTGAGTTCAAGGCCAGCCTGGTCTACAGTGAGATCCAGGGCAGGCACCAAAAACTACACAGAGAAACCCTATCTCGAAAAACAAAAAACAAACAAAAAAAATGTAGATAAAGGCCTGATTCTGGCCTGGTTCCAAGTCTGTAAGGGCCTCCCACCCATGGGACAGACCCCAGACAAACAGGCCGATGAACACCCCCTCCACCCCTGAGCCCCTTGGGTGGTTCAGCATTCACAGTACGGGCTGGTCCAATGTTGCCTTCTGTTATGTTCCTTCCTGTGATCTCCCCACTTTACCATCACAGAGACCCCAGACAAAGCTTAGGGCGCAGAGTTGGCTCCAAGTCAAATCCTGTTCCCTTGTTGTACACCCAAAGGCGTGAGGGTGACCATATTCGGGTGACAAGAGTCCTAGAGCCCCAACTCTGGGTCTCACTCTCCTCCAGCCTGAGTCCTAGGAGGCTCCTCAGGGCCAAAGGTACCCTGTGCCTCCGACCCAGGGTCGGGTCAGTGCACCACAAACCTTGTCCTTCAGGACACGGAAGGGTCTGTCTAAGTCTGGCCCCAGTACACGCGTGCGGCCAGACAACAACAGAGCTGCTGTTTGGGGAGAAACAGCTACCTGCATCTGGAGGTCCCGGGACCTTCCCTTACCTGAAGCTCATCCCTCCCCAGGGCTACCAGTGGTTGAAGGACAAGATCCTGAGTGAGGAGGGTCGGCGCCAGCAGGCCAAGCTGAAGGAACTGCAGGCGATCGCTGAGCGCCTAGGCTGCACCCTCCCCCAGCTGGCCATAGGTAATGGGCTCTGGGCACAGTGGGGGACACCTGTTCCTAAGTTCCCTGGGGGCCTGGCCTATACCTTCACCAGCTGGCTATGGATGTGTCTAGCCACAATAAAGAGAGTGGCCCTGGGAAGGAAAGTGAGGGACCCTGGGCAGCACCCCCTTGATGGCCAAGGTAAGGACTCTGGGGCAGAGTTAGAATCTGGGTCTCTTTTTAAGAGATAGGCCACCAGCCTAGACCCTCAGTCAGCTAGCCAGGCATCATGGGGAAAGGACCTTCGAGCACTTGGGCCATCTCTCCAGCAGAAGCAATGTGGCCAGAGCTCCCCAGAACCTCTTCTAGATACCCCTTGGGAAAACTAGCACCCAGTACTACTGAGCATCCTAAGCATCCCTGGACCCCAGATGAGAGCTTGAGTACCTAAGCCCAGGGGTAGCAAGGCAGGCCCTGCAGAGAGTACCTCCCTTACCTCTGGTCTTGCTGCCCACAGCCTGGTGCCTGAGGAACGAGGGTGTCAGCTCTGTGCTTCTGGGTGCTTCCAATGCAGAGCAACTTATGGAAAACATTGGCGCAATACAGGTGAGATGGGGGACTGGTGGTGGGCTCAGGTGCCGCCAGCCTTCCTGGATAGACAGCTTCACTGAGTACCCTTCCAGGAGCATGGGGCATACGATGGCAGGGAGCCCTGCTCCTTCAGAGTGTGCCTCACGGGAACAGAGATAAACATTGTAAGACTTGAGTGTCATAAGGCAGCCAACCACTGTGAGGAGAGAGGCCAGAGTTAGGCATGGATGCTGAAATGCAGGGACAGAGGCATTCAAGACCCAGGAGGCCTTGTAAAGAAGGGGGTTTTGAAACAAACTCAAGGAGACATAAAGGGTCCAAGGGGGTTATGCAGCCACTCAGCAAAGAACCTTTTGGGGAACAGGAGGTCAGAGGGCTGGAGCAGAGGGGCAGACCCTGGAGTTGCATGCCTGCAGGGACATGGGTGAGATGAAGCCCTGGAGGTTTGACATGGAGCAGGGCAGGCCCCAGCTGAGCTTTTAGAAGGCTTGGTGTGGGTGGAGGCCAAGGTCAGGACAAAAGATTTGATAGGACTTCATGATGGGAGCCAAGGCTGGATTCCGGGTGGGCGAAAGGGTGAGGCCAGTGGAACTGGTCGGCAAATAGCATAGAGTAAGAGCCATGAGACACTGGGAAGTCACCCACCTTTCCTTCCGGCCAGGCTAGACTCTTATCCTTGCATGCAGGTCCTTCCAAAATTGTCGTCTTCCATCGTCCATGAGATCGACAGCATTCTGGGCAATAAACCCTACAGCAAAAAGGACTATAGATCCTAAGTTACCCCCACCGCCTGCTCGGACAGTTTCCGGCCCCCTCCTCGTCTCTGTTCGCTCGCTTCTGCTGTTTCAAAGCCAAATGCAGAGTGTGGTTCATATCCCAGGGGAAAACACTATGCCCAGATGTTACCAGGAAATGATCTCCAAAGTCACCGCCAGATGCCACCTACCGCTTCTTCACTGGATACTACCTGATGGGTGCCAGGAGATGGCATTGATTAGGGGAGACATTCAAAGGCTCCCACCCAAGCCTTCCACCTCTGTTTATTCTTCAAGAAGGAACATTCGCCCCCAGTCATGGCCCTCCATGGAGATTCCAGAAGTCATGACCAAGTGGAGATCTAATCCTTGGAGCAGGCAGGGCTGGCCTCTCTGCCAAGAACCCCTGCCTCTGAAGAGGGGTCTGCCACTTCCTAGCACCCCTTCTTCTTCCAGATCCTGGTGGTTAGGGCAGGGCCTCCCTCTTTCCTTGGACACCAGGCACTTTGTCCGAGGCTGGCCTGGGGTCTCAGTCTTCCCAGACCTTGACACGTCCCACATGCCCAGTGGGCCTTGGCTGGGATTATACCTACCTAGCTGGCCCTTGGCCCCCACCCTTACCCTTGCTGGCAGGGGCAAGGATCCCAGCTGGCTTTCCCAGCGTCTTCCACCCTACATAGATCTGCTGAGTCCCACAGCAGGGAAGCCCAGCAGGCTTGGATGGAGCCCATTGGAGTATGCCCCTCTGTCAAGAGCTGTAGACCAGCGTGGCAGCTGGCCACACCACAGGCAGGTGGCTGCAGACGGGGCTGTGCTCCCAAGACCGTATTCCTCTCAGACCTCCCTCTGATACCTCTGCTGTACTGGAGCAGAGGGCTTGGGACTTGGGCTCTGCACAGAAAAGGCACGTAAGCTTCTCAGTGAGGGGGCTCCCCAGGGTTCCTGTCGCTGCAGGCTAAGGGTCTGGGGGAACAGAACTCCAGTAACAGTCCCCAAGATCCCCAGGGACCTCTCCCTGAAAAGATGGCCCAGACTACTCATTCTCTGCTGCAAACCACTGTGCTGGCCTAGGAAGGATGGGGAGAGGGAAGGCACAGGACAGGCAGCCCCTTAGCCCTGGGAGCTAGGCGGATGGTGGTGCCAGGAAGCCTGCAGGTTTGAGCAATGCATGCTGCCTGGAGGCCCAATCCCATGGTCCTGTGATGCTTTGGGGACAGGGTCCTACCAATGTGTGCCAGCTAGCTCCCTAGAAGAACCCAAGCCTCCTGCCCTGGACAGGCAGGGGCCAGTTCCCAGGCATGTACTCTGGAGGCACAGCACCCGGCTTCTCTTCTGTAGCTGCTGTTCCAAGGCTCCTCCCTGCTGCTCTTCACCATCTGTTGTCCAGCCAGAGCTGGGCAGAGGCTTGGACATGGTGGGGATGGAAGGAAGAGACAGGAAGAAAGGCAGGCAGGGTGGGAAGCTTCCTCTCTCACACATAATACCCCCTGCAGACCCTGGGCTCTCAGACCTCCACCACTGCTTGTAGCCCCAAGCCCTGAGACCTCAGAAGCAGCCCTGTGGGTGTGGGGATGGAAGCCACTAGGTCCTGGAACCTCCATACCTGGCTAGAGGAGCCTGCTTCCAGGACAGGGCCCTGCAGTGGCCCAGCAGGAAGTAGCCAGCCCTGTATATACAGCTGGCCTTGGCCCTGCTTGCTACATGGACCAGGCATGCAGGGATGCCCACAGCCACACCTCAGAGCTAAGCTCCTTCAAGAGACAGGAAGACAGGCTGCATGGTGAACTGGGCTACATGAGCCCTAGATGCAGGCAGCCTCCGGGATGACATTTTAACCACGTGTTTATGAGATGTTTTCTTCCTTTTGAGGAGTTGGGGCTTTGCTTAAGGACAGGATCACTCACCTCCATGGAGGGGTTTGGGTAAGATGGTCTTAGGAGACCACCAAAGACCTGTGCAGGCAGCTTATAAAGGGGGAGCTTGCCCCTGGCCCTTGAAGGGTCCTTGAAGGGTCTAAGGCCAGCTCCTTCCTCCATGGCCACAGATCTCCCCTTCCTCTGGCCCCAGCTGCCCAGCTGCCTACTGGTCAGTCCCAGCCAGCCTCCAGCCCACCTTCTCACCTTGAAGCACAGCCAGCCAGGCCTGGTGCAGGAGGGGGCTGTTTGAGGGATCTGACGCATGGAGCCCTGCTATTGCTCATCCCAGACCCAAGGTCCTGAGGCACGGCAGGGCACCTGTGTGCCCTGCTCTCATCCCTCATGTACATAATGTGCTTTCTCTCCCAGTTTTTTAATGAGCG
Organism: Peromyscus nudipes; assembly: GCA_902168325.1. Lineage (NCBI taxonomy): Eukaryota > Metazoa > Chordata > Mammalia > Rodentia > Cricetidae > Peromyscus > Peromyscus nudipes. The sequence goes on from CABHPH010124785.1 coordinate 17,675, forward strand.
CGGCTCCTTGCTAATTGCACCCCACCAGGCCGACCGCAAGCGCCTCCAGCTTCCTGACAGACTCACCAAGGTGCAGCCCGTATTTATGGAATGACAAATAAAACCCGAGCCCTTCCGTCTCCATGCTTCAGTCCTCTCATTTCCTCAGAGACGGGAGAGCAAAGCCGTCAACTGCAGGGATGAGGTCTTGGGTTCCCCACCCCTAAACGGGACTCTACAACTGAGGACAAGATGAAAGTAAGGGCCCGAGTACAGGGCAGAGAGATGGGATGGGTTGGTCAAAAGATCCACCCTCGCCTCTCCCAGATGACATCTCTGAGGCCTGTGGGAGATACGGTACCTCCCCCCACCATACACACATCTCTGTTGACACCTCCAAAGACTCGGGGCTGATGGCTGGGGAGCTCCATGCCTTTAGGGACCAGCTGGCTGCTGTTCTCAGGTTGATGGGTTTGGGGAGGAAGCACATGGGTCGCTACAGTGTGTCTGAAGAAGGCGGTAGGAGGTGCATCCTCCTGCATACTGCTATTTGGGGTCTTCCCGCCTTCCCTGTGAGCCCTGAGCCATGGGTGCAAATCCTCCTCTCCCCAGCTACTCGCCACATCCCTGTTCTAAACCAGCGAGGCTAAGAACTACAATGATTCCATTCCTTCCCAAAGGGTTTATTAAAACACAGAAACCAAAACATACACACAGAGTACGAGTGAAGATAACAATTGGCTAGCCCGTCCAGCCTCCCCCAGGACAGCCTTCAGAGGAGCTGGGGTATGTGCCCCTGGGACCCCTGTTGAGACGCTCCAGCTAACCCCAAGTGCCTACTCCTGCTTCACCAGGGTGTGCTGAATGGGGCAGCAGTGGCGGACAGATGCCAGCCTAGCCTGGGCAGGAAGAGGGCTCTCTGTAGAGTCTCGTTTGACCCTGGCAGGCAGCAGGGGGCCCTCCCTCCTCCTCTCCAGGCCGAGTGGAGGAGCTGCCTCTGAGCTGGGCTCTGGTTCCTATGTGGCTATGTGGAGAGTTCAGGACATATACACACACACCCAACAGGCCCTTTCCGGGTTATCGCACCTAAAAAAATACTTTGTTTAAAAAAAAATCTGAAAATTAAGAGGGAAAATATCCATAAACAGAAGGACGCCGACGACTTTGGGCTGACGCACCACAACCTGTAAACTTCCTGGTATATAAATCGGGCAGGTTGGCTTCCTCCTCCATGCTGTGCTCTGTGCAGGAGCGCCTTGGGGGTGGCCATCCACCCTTGTAGGCAGGTCAAGACAGTGAAAGGTAGAGGGAGGGTCAGTCTAGGCTCCCGACCGCCTTCCTTGGCACACACTAGAAGCTCCAAGCATCAACACCTGCCCACTCTACGAGACTACAAAGATGTCCGGCCCTCTGGTCCGCCCTCAGCATGCCCCCTGCAGGATCTCAAGACTTAGGAGACTGGTTGCAGGTGTCACGGAGCCCATCAACCTATATGGATTTGGGAGCACCCAGAGGGTGGGGGAGGGGAGCCCTGGCTCACAGGTGGCCCTGGGGTGCAGGGAGCAGAGGAGGCACTTCACAGCACGAGTACATGAAGGGGTGCCCTCAGATGTCGCAGCTCTGACCCCAGTTCTCTATGTCACCTGAGAGCCACCCCGCATCTTCCACAGACAGACATCCAGCAGAGTGAAGGGAATCCAAGCGTCTGGAAGCGTTACGTCACTGCGGCTCTGACAGCTTGGGCATGAGGACCCCAATCCTATCAGCAGCCTCAAGATGCCACCTCTGCCCTGTCACTCTCTGGCCGGAGACGGCTGATGGACCAATATAAGAGCACCCCTGAAGGACCTTTTCCCTCTCCCCAGCTGCCTGGGCAGACTACCTTCCAAAGCCACCCAAGTGCTGGTCACAGGGAACATAGACCTTCCCAGGCCAGTAGGGGGCTCAGGTCAAGATGGCTGTGGAGAGGAAAAGGCCAAGGTGGGTGAGCATGACCTAGGAAGAAGCAAAGCTGAGGGACAGAGCAAGACTCCTGGGAGACGTCATCAGGGAAGGGGTGAACCCTTGAAATAGAGCCGGAGTCACAGGCCCTGATCTGTCCCACTTGTACCTCCAGACCCAAGTGTCAGGGTCTGTCACTTGGGGCACAGTTCCAAATCAGGCCAGCAGGGCTGTCTGTCTTGCCCAGTGGGATTAGCACAAGGGCTCTGGGTTGGGGAACAAGCTTACGGTAGGCTCTCCCATGCAGGGGACAGCCCTTCTTAGAGAGTGGGGGTCAGCCACCATGATACACATCCTGGAGCTCTGTGGTATGCTCAGTCTATGACCAGAGTCCCCACTCTGCCTCCCCACAGTGTCTGAAGTGTGAAAGTGTCACAATGGAAGAAGCCGTGGGGGTCCAGCCCTCCAGGGGTTCAGAGGAGGAACTATGTTACAGATGTGCACATCTGAGCTAAGTAAAGGCTGGGCAACTGCCAAAGTGTCCTTAAGACAAGCCATGGAGACCTGCCCCCATCTTGGCGGGCCCAGGGACACTGTGTATCCCTCACTCCTTTCCCAGGGAGGAGAGTCTGAGCCCCTTCAAGCTCCCTGACCTCAGACTCAATGGGCTTCTCCCCAGAAGCCCCTTCCTCATCTTCAGGGTGTACTGAACCCCAAGGCACCTGCCTGGGAAGCGCCAAGGCAAGGGCTTGGAAGTCTCCAGGTTGAGCCAGGGCCAGCAAGAAGGTCAGACACAGGCCGAGAGCCTGGCAGGTCCACCCCACCCTTACCCCAGCATGGAGCCTTACATGGTGCCACAGACTAGGATGGAGCAAGACAAGTTGGCATGCCAACACTGACATGGCAAGATGGCCCTGGCACTCCAAGGCACCCCTGCAGGAAATAAGGCCAGAAGCCTTGGAGGCTCCAGCTAGGAAGGATCTAAAGAAGCCATCAGGTCCAGTCCCACCTCCAAGCACAGCTCTCTCCACACCCTCTGAGAACCAGCAAGGGCCACTGTGGCCCCTACTTCATGCAGCAGTTGCCCTGGTCAAGGCCTCTCTAGGACCACGACAACAGAGGTAAGTCCAGCTCCTTGACATCTGTGACCCAGGATGTTGAGCTCAGGGAAGTCTGTGCCAGGGTGAATGGACAAGTCTCCCAGAGCCACCCAACAAACATGACCCTCTTTCCTGGGGCACCAGCTCCTACCTGCCTACACCATACTCCTGCAAACAGCAAATGTCCAGAAGCCCCTGTAGGGCCTCTGGCCCAGGTCTAGGTCTGTCCCACCTTGTGAGGCACCCGTTCCACTTGCCACACATTGCTGAGGCCTCCACATGTCCACTGGAAACAAGAGATTCCAGAGCCTTTGAGATAGGTACCCCTGCCAGGAGATGAAATGTGCCTGGTGGTCCCCAACCCTGGCAGGAAGGAGATAGAAACCCCGACCTGGGCATCACCAGGCTAGGCAGCCACTCTCCAGACCTGATCCCCTCCAACACTAGGGTCCCAAGTAGGCAGGGGCCAGCGCCGAAGGGCAGTCACACAGGAGCAGACATGGGCAGGGAACATACTAAGGGCTTCCAGAACACAGGATGCTGCATCTCCCCAGCTGGAGTGAGTCCACAGAGCAGCACCAAAGGCCTCCAGAGAACTTCCCTTGAGGTCTGGAGCCGGGTGACAGACAGGAGTGTTGTGAGTCTGAATCTTCCACACGTCATCCAACTTTTTATCAAGACAAACACGTTCGCATCTTCGGTAGGAAAGTGCAAAAAAAGTACAGGTAAATGGAATTTCCTCTAAGTCAGTCACTCTGGAAAAGGTGCCAGGGCCTTGCCTGGCGTGGCTATGGGTGGGATGCAGTGCGGAAGAACACTTCAACTATGATGAGGTGGCACTTCTGGGCTCTTGTGCAGCCAGGCTGGGCCTTGTCCTCTCTGTGATAGAATCGCTTGGTTTCCCTTTTGTGTCCCAACACGGCACCAACTCCTAAAAGGGCTGTAGCTTTTCTCTCCCATGGGGGTTGGGCAGGTGGCCCGGCTGCAAAAGGTAAACCAGTGGGTTGGTTACACAGTTGGGTAGCCAGGTATCCATAGGTGTGGTCACAGTTATGATCACAGGGACTCCTGGAATTAAGATCCCCTGGTTACAGGCCTTTGGGCTAGATGTGAGCTGCACCTCGATTACTGGAGTCTCGGCATCCAGCAGGCTCTGCATGGAAGTTCATCCAGGGCCTCTGGCCTTGCATCTACCTTACAGGGACAGACAGCACTTGGAGAAGGCCATCAGGACTGGTGACCTCCCTGAACTCCCCATCTCCACTCCCAAAGCCATTAAGACACTCAACCCCTCGGGTACTCCCTCCCCCTGGTCCTGAGCAGAGAGTGGGGGCATAAGACAAGCAGCAATTGTCCATGGGCCAACCATCATGCAGGACAGGGTTCCAGGCTGAGAGCAGTGATCTCTGGCACATGGCTAAGAACACATGTGCACATACAGATGTCCACATGAATACACACAGAGACACAACCATGACCAATGTGACTCAAAGCTACCAGAAACAAAGACTCCAAGGCTCAGGGGCATGAACCAAGTGCTCGGACGGGGCAAACTGGAGGGTGTGGGACAGCGGAGTGGCCAGCAAGCCCCTCACCTCAGCTGGAAAGGAGCGCTGCAACGGGAGGAAGTCATGAGGACGACTAGATGTCTGCCAAGAAGAGATCAGAGCATGGGCTTGCCTGGCATCCCCAGCAACGGGCAGGCTGGGCCCCAGAGGGGCACTGTGTGCATGCTGCCCGGAAGCGGGTGGGGACCTACCAGTCACATAGGGCCCCAGGGGCATCTGGTTGTAGTTGACAATCCCTCCCGGTCCAGGGCCCCGGAAGTTGGGCCCAAAGCTGTTGTTGTACATCTGAGAGGAGCCGAAAGCGCCCTGGAGGCAAGGACCAGCTTTACAGGTGACAACCAGAACATCACCCAGCCCCCACCCAGGGGCACCCACCCGTACAACAGGGGGACTCAGGCCCACGATGCAGTGTGCAGGCCAAACCTGACCTGCTGGATGGTGGGGTCACCAGCACGGTTGGTTAGGCGGCTCAGGATGCTGCGTTCGGACATCTGCAGACGGGCAGCCACCGGGGGAATGCGTGACAACATGGAGGGCAGGCGAGTCACATCCGCCTTCATGTCACTCAGCAGTTCCTCCAGCTGGTTCAGGACTGCAGGGTGGGAGGGCCTAAGAATGGAGGGCTTGCCCTGCCCGCCACAGCTGCCATACAGGTTGTGGCCAGGAAGGTGCCCTTTACATACGTCACAGCACACTCCCAAAAGTAGACACCATGGGGCATCCCTCACCAGGCTCTTCAAATCCTGGGAAGCCTAGGATTGCCAACTGGAGAAACAGGGTTTGCAAGAAAATTCCTCCAGGGGTCCCTCCTGGCAGAAAAGAGCTCCAGATACTCGGCTCTGGATTCCCTCTCTGGGTGGCCAGCAACCCCATCTGACACTAGATCACTAGGCCCACACACCTTTGCTGCCAGTGGGGACAGAGCATGGACCAGACCTTCATGTGTGAGCAGTGTTAGCAATACCCCTTTCCACTCTGGAGCCCTCAGACCAGAAAAGCAGAGATCTGGAGTAAGATTCAAAGTAGACCTTGGGCAAACTGTTCCCCTTCCTAAATTCCAAGATGGAGACACTTAAGATGCATTCCTCCAGGCAAAGGACTTGCTCACCCCTGCACAGGACAGCAATGTGAGCATTAGTGAGACCTCCAATCTCATTACCTCTGTGCTACCTACCACAGCCCAAGCCCTCCTTGTTGGCATTTCTGTGAAATGAGGTACCAGAACAGAACTGTACCCCTCTGCCCCCAGAGGCCTCACTCTCTGGGCATCTGTCCTATCAGCTCCTCCACTTGAGGCGGAGCATGCTCCTTGGGCAGGATGGCGGCTATGAGCTGCACCCCCGGAGGTGGGGAGCGGGGCTCACTCACCCTTGTGCAGGACAGCGTTGGCAGGCTTGTTCCCAGCAAGGGACTCCTTGGATAGGTGCTGGTGACTCTCAGCAAGGCACTCCACCTCTGCCAGGCGAGCGTTGAGGGCCATGGCTGGGTGGTTGGGATCCTGGGTCATGTTGAGGTACGCAGCCCTCCGGAGCTGTTCCTCGATCACCAGTGCCTGCTCCAGCAGCTGGGGGGAAGGGACAGCACTGGCCTGGCCCCTCCTCCTCCCACCAGCACCCACCGAAGCTGAGGCTCTGGGCTGGCCTCCTACTTCCCTCCTAGCCTGATCTCCTGGCCTAGGAATCTTCCACAAACTGAGTTCTCCAATCCCATTCCCTGGGTAGTGGGAGATGCTCACACACTGGGGCCTTGCTGGCGTAGGTTGACTGAATCCTCAGAGGAGAGCCTGGCCCAGGTTTAGGTACAGGGATGGGTGGGGAGGTAACACCCTCAAAGGCCTACCTTGAACCTGCGGGCCAAAAACTTGTTCTTCATTTCCAAGTAGTTGCCCTTGTGGATCTCAGACTTAAAGGGCTCGTTGAGGATCATGTACCGCGGGTCGTTCTGAATGTCCTGCCAGCGGGCATAGCCATGTCTGAGGGGTACAGTTAAGGGCAAAGCTGGCCACAGGAATGAGGGGCTTGACAGCAGGGATGAGGTGGGAGCAACCAGGGTCCCATCTTGCTGTCTGTGTGCCCCCATGCAAGTCAGACATCTGGAAGATAAGCATGCTAGTAGCAACAGTGACATTAGCTGGTGATGACAGGCGCCAGGCAGGGCACTGAGGCCTCCTGGTGCTGACTCTATCCCAGCACCCCAGATGGACACATGCAAGTCCCAACCCCTGAAGCCCAAGAATGTGGCCCTTCCCCAGATGTGATCAGGAAGGGATCAGACTAGTTAGGGGGGGGGGTGCTAAATCCCAATGACTGTGTTGGGAAAGTTGATTGGGGGAAGACAGACAGAAGGACAGACAACAGAACATGATAGAACACAGAGACTGGCCACGGAGTCTCAAGGTTATAGGCAATCACCAGAAGCTGGGAGATGAAGGGAAGGTCCTCCCTAGAGCCTGTGGTCCCCTGAGGACCAGACAGACCACAGTCACCCCAGAGTGACTGACCAAGGATACGTCACGATGCCCGCCAGCAGCCAGTAGTCGTGGCGGCGGTGCCAGATTTCGTAGATTTTTCCCGAGGACACAGCGGCCCGTTCCTCATTCTGCCACAGGGTGTGCAGTTCTGAAGAAAGAAGTCAAAGTGAGCAGAATGTGAGGTCCCCGCCCCGGCGTGCACATAGGCTTGTTCAGCACCGGCCAGCACCCAGCCTTAGAGGTACATTGCTCCAGCATTGCTCAGAGGGGAATAACAGACTGTATCAACCATTCATACCCCAGTATAAAGCTGCCATCTGCCCAGACTCCTGGCAAGTGGGACCCGCAGCCCAGTCTCTGCCTAGGGTTCCACCTTGGTACCTGTGAAGCCGCCATCTGCAATGTTGAACATGAACTTGAATTTCCCGTTTTTGTCTTCTTTCTTCCCCTCCTCATCTTCCTCTCTGTCACCATTTTGCTGTGTCTCCATGGGCTCCTTCTCCTCAGCCTTGGAGTCATCTAGTGGGGAGGCGACAGGCCATGGTCACTGTCTCTCGAGAAGGCATTACCCAAAGCCTCTCCCTGCCGTGCACTGGGAGCCCCAAAGACAAGTGGAACACATGTCTGTCCTCCACGTGCTCACTGTACAGAGGGACTTAAAAGGAAAGGGGCCCTCTCTTTCCATCCTGAGCAGGTTCCAGGCCCTAGCGCCCCTCCCCCACCACACTAGAACCACCTCAGAAAAGGGCAGGAGAGAATTCAAGTTCAGAGACAATGGATGCCTGAGGGCTCTGACCACAGGGTGGCTGCTCCAGAGCTTTAGTGCACAAAGCTGGGCCACAGATGTCTGTGACCAGCTCTTTCCCTCCCTGGGTGACTGGGATGATAGGAGGGGGTGGTAAAGAGAGAAGTGGGATGAGTCTGTCCCCTGGAAAAAAAGCTGCCCTGATAGGAGGAACTTGCAAGTCCAGGCCCCTGTCCACTGGCTCCAACCAGGGCCTGGGGTCTGCACCTGGGGGACTGACCAGGAGGCATAAGGCAGGGACAGGAAAAAGCCCCCTACCTGGCCTGAAATCGCTGCTGTGACTCGGGCTTGGCTCCAGCTTGTCTGGGATCGGCTCCTTGTCTGGCAGCACTTCCTCTGCAGAACAAGGGGGCTCGTGGGCAGAGAGGGGTCTCCTATCCATCAGAAGTGCTACTCAGGGTACAAAAAGCACAGCCTAGAACGCTCCCTGGGAGGTAGGGCTGGCCTCTCCCTACAAAGCACCACCTTCAATCCAGGTCTACCAAACACATAAAACCAAAGTAATCAACACGTCAGCCAAAATAAGTGTGTGTACATGAGTCTGTGTGTGTGCATGTGGAAATGGGCACGTGAACACGCGTGTGACGGCCAGAGGTTGATGATTTGTGTCATCCTTAATTACCGTCACCTTATTTCCTGAGACAGAGCCTCATTACACATGGATTTGGGAGGACTGGCCAGCAAGCCCCAGGGTTCCTCCTGTCTCCATCTAGCACTGGGATCGCCCACATGTGCTGTATTTGGGGTTTGGTTGGTTGTGGCGGAGGGTTGGTTGGGGTTGGGTTTTGTTTCTGTTTCTGTTCTTTTGTTTTCTGTCTTTGCTTTGCTCTGCATGGGTGATGGAAATCAAACTCAGGTCAGCACGCTCACACAGCAATCACTTTACAGACCGCGGCTGGGTGTCTCCCAACCTCTCAAAGTAAAGGTTAGAGCCAAATCTATCGAGAGGGACGGTAATTATTTTAGACTATTAGAACTACTAGAAGCTTTTTCGGAAGAAAAATACTCGTTTTTGCTTGTTTTCCTCGAGACAGGGTTTTACTATGTAGCCCTGGCTATCCTAGAAATCACTCTGTAGACCAGGCTGGCCTTGAACTCACAGAGATCCACCTGTCCCTCGGCAGAAAAATACTAAACGCCAAAACAAATATTCACCTAACAACACAACCTGGTGCGGTGCTGACCCTGCAGTCACAGTGAGGCTTTGACACAGAGTCTCTCAAGACGTGGTTGATCATAGCACATACCAATGCGGATATTAACACAAAACCTTAGCAGTATAATTAACAAGCTCTACCTAAGGATCTGAAGTGTGTATTAAGAACCTCACACCCAACCGCCTTTCCAATCCAGACAAGGCATTTACAAACTCCGGCCATGTTAAGCAAGTTTGACAGTCCAATGGACTTGTATTTTCAAACAAGAATCCAAGTGAGTTGGAACCCTGTAATCATACCTCGAGAGCCCCAAAGTCTCCATAACAGGGTGAAAGTCGTGTATAGACCTGACCCTTGCCCTTCCCAACACCAGGTAGTGGGACACCGCTAGCATCCAGGCAGGGTAAACAGACTGGAGTGTGGGCCGCCCACCTGCCCAGGGCTGCAGAGGTCATGTGCTGGGCTGAGAAAGCCCTACCTTTCAGTGGCTGCTCCGGAGAGCCCTGGGCCTTCTCCACCTCCTCCATCCGCTCCTCTCGAGCTCTGTCCTTGCTGTCTGAGCTCTGATGTTTGTCCTCACCCTCTACTCTGTCCAGGGCAGTTGGCAGGGCCTACAAGGACAGGCTAGGGGGCTGCAGGACCTGGGCCTCAGCAGGGATGCGTGGCAGGGAATATGCACTTGGCTGGGAGCCTTCAATCCCAACGCCCCCACTTGTTCCCCGCCTGGTCACCCTAGACCCAGAGACTGGAGCTGGGAGCCAGGAAGGCCTGGCTTCTACCCAGCTGGGCCAGACCAAGCTCCACCCACATCCTCCACAGGGCCCAGCCACCATCAACTTTAATACCTGGATTTCCTGGGGCTTCTTTGACTTCTGCACGCCCGACTCCTTCTCATCCAGGTAGCCCAGCTGGGCTTCCATTTTGTCTGCAATAAAAAGGGAAAGCGGTGAGACAGGTGGGCTTAGACAGGGCCAAGGAGCAGGGCAGGGCAGGGCATGTCAGCTGAGGAGGAGGAGGCCTGGCCTTGCGGTACTCCACAGCGGGAGACAAGCTCAGCAGTGTGAGCAGGGCTCCAGGCCAGGTCTCCAACTCAGAACCTTGTAGGCCCTTGGGCCTGGTGAGGCCACAGTGGGCACTGTCAGGATGGAGGAAGCACACCATCGCAATTGCCCTCCAGAAGCAGGGGCAGGAGGGTGTGGCCAGGCCTGGTTTTCTTGTCAGGGTGATGGAAATATCCAGTGAGTTCAGAGGAGCCACTAGCCCACGCTTTAGAAAAGCAGATCGCATGGTATGCGTGGAGTAAAACCTCAAGGTTGTTGCCAAAAGGAAAAGGCCTCCGACGAGAGGTTGCGGGGTGGGGGAACCCTCACATTGTGGGTTGCACAGAGGACTTGGTCCACCTCCCATGACCCCAGAGCTCTCCCAGGCTCTCCCTAGGCCCAGACCTGGCAGCCCCAGCAGGGCTGGTGGGAGCTGTGCAGGGCTGGCAGGCACGGGTGTGTTGGGATCCGAGGAGATCACCTCACACGGCTTCTTGCCCTCTGGTCCCTCAGGGACCAGGTCAGGGGTGCTGTACTTCCCGTTGACGTGCTCGAACTCCTGAACCTGGGCAGCAGGAGGATAGCGGAGAGGACAGAGAGGACGACTCAGAGACCGCCCACAAGACGGAACGTGGCAGGCTTGGGTGCTGCTCTGCCCACGGCTAGCTGGGACAGACGTAGTTCTGCAACTGCTGCCAGGGGCCCCTCTCCCTAGAACTCACCCTCCTGGCCTCATCCCCCCTACCCTCAACCTGTAAGGCTCCTAAACAGTCAGTCCCTCTGGTCTGTCTCAGACCTGGGTAGCTGTGTGACCTGAACCAGGCATTTGCCTCTGGCAGCTGACCCCATCAGAGGCAGTGCTAGGGCCACATGCCAGCCAGAGTGCTAGTAGAGGCTTACTCACCCACCTTCTTCCTAACCAGCGACATGACCCCAATGCGCGTGAGCACGTGCTGCCTGGACAGGCCCTCCCGGGGCACACCATCTGCGAAGGTCTCTGCACCGTCTGCCCCCGGCTCACACAGGTGCCGCATGAAGAGGGACACATAGGCTCTGGGGTGGGGAGTACTGGGGCTCAGGGGGTGAGGGAAGGCTGGCAGGACCCCTAGGGACCTCTTAGATGGAATCCTCCATCCACCACAGCATGCCTGCTGGGGCCAGGCCCCCAGAAAGGCAGAAGAGCCTCCCTGACAGGGGACCCACCCCAGATGCTCTTGGTCCTGGGTGGCCCAACCTCACTATTCCAGAGTCTGGGCAGGGGGACTGCTGGCCAGTGTTTTCTATAAATCAGCCCTGCCCAGTATACCACACCCAAAGATCTGATAGCCATGAACTCTCCGGGCACTTCTGACCAGGAGGGAGCAAGCACTATCCACTGGAGGGCCCACTCCACAGGGATAGGAGGCCACACCCTCCTGGACCACCACCTCATTTGGACCCTTTACCTAAATTCCTTCTCACTCTTCCCACGAAGGTCCCGCACCAGCCAGTGGGAGTTGAAGGCATCCTGGGGGGGCATGCCCCAGCGCATGATGGCGTTCAGAAAAGCCTTCCTCTGTCTGGCATTGAAGCCCAGCACCTGGCCGGGGTGGAGAAGGGAAGTGATCTCAAGTTAGATGGACAGAACTGTGGGGTAGGGAAGGAAAGCAAGGGGGCCCTGAACCCAGAGGGGTCCCTCTCAGCTTCACCTCCGCATGAGCGGGGAGCTGGGGAAAACCCTCAGTTCCTCCATACCCGGGGGCAGGGGGGCGTAGGGCCGGGAGGGACCATCGGGAAACAGGCAGACCCCACCTCAATGTTGCCCCCAACTCGAGCCAGCAGAGGTGGCAGGGGCTTGTCCCTGTCACTCTTCAACTGCCTCCTAGACTGCCGCCGTCCACCTGGAAAACAACCCACCACAGACCAGCATACTCAGGACAGCGAGACCATCTGGATGGCCTCCCACAGCTCCGATGGGGCACCCAGCCCAGCCCCACCCGCCATCACTCCCCACCCACTCTACCAGCCCAGGTCACCTACACTAATACTCACTCTGCCCTTCGGGCCTCTCCTCAAAGTCCTCGTCCTCATCCTCAGAGCCGATGGAATACTCAGACTGGTTGTCCGAGAGCTCGTCTTGCCACTCTGTCGAGAGTCAGCAGAGGGGCCTGTGCACCCAGGGCCAGGCCGAGCCCCTCCCCAGCCCAGTCACAGCCATGACAATGGCCTGCAAGGGGACTGCACTCAGGAAGTGCAGCTGGAGGAAGACTTGTGGAGGTTTGCCCATACTCCAACACTTGCCTGAAACCACCCGACTGACAGCCATCTTGTCCCCAAACCCACACCTCCCTGCAGCTCCCTTTCTCCCAGAAGCCTCGCTGCCCACTCCCACACTTCCCCAATGCAGTGTCTGTCACACACCCACCTGCCACAGCCCC
>CABHPH010124787.1:2745-16979 GCA_902168325.1 Peromyscus nudipes
TGAACCCAGCTATCATAGAGCCCAGCACCGAAAATGAACCAGGCCTTAAAGGAGAATTTGGTCAAACAGATCGCTACTGTGAAATAGATGTCTACAGCATAATGCCGAGAAGAAACCTACTTACAAACGGCACCACATTTTATACAAATGAGAGGTCGGTGGACTAATTGGTGGTGGTGGCTGATGAAATTCAGTTGATTTTCACTTTCTGCTTCTCTCTAGCTGCTTATTGTTGTTTTCATTTTTGAGAAAGGGTCTTACCCTGGCTGACCTTGAACTTGCTATGTAACCCGGGCTGGTCTTAAGCTTGCAGCATTTCTGCATTACTCCCTTTTTTTTAAATATTCCTTTTTATAGCTATCTAGCTTGGTGTATTAGGGTTCTCTAGAGGAGAACTTACAGAATATGTGTGCGTGCGTGCATATGTGTGTGTGTGTGTGTGTGTGTGTGTATGTATATACAATTCTCTAGAGGAACAGAACTTACAGAATATATACATTGTATATATATACATGTATATATGTAATATATATGTAATATATATAATATATAATGTAATATGGTTTACAGGCTATGGTCCAGCTAGTTCAACAATGGCTGTCTACCAATGGAAGGTGCAAGAATCTAGTAGTTTTTCAGTCCACGAGGCTGGATGTCTCAGTTGGTGTTCAGTGTATACCAGAATCCCAAAGAAATAGGCTCTAATGCTAGTGAAGGAAAGGACTTGCCAGTGAGAGAGAGAGAGAGAGAGAGAGAGAGAGAGAGAGAGAGCAAGCAGCCAAACAGAGCAAGCTTCCTTCTTCCATGTCTTTCATATAGACTGCCAGCAAAAGGTATGACCCAGATTAAAGGTGGATTTTTCCCACCTCAAAAGATCTGGATTAAAAGTAGGTCTTCCCACTTCAAATGATTTAAGTAAGAAATCCCTCACAGGGGTACCCAGCTGCTTGGGTTTAAATTAATTCCAGATATAGTCAGGTTGACAACCAAGAATAGCCATCACAAGCAGTGACTTTGGATATAAACTGTATATTAGGTGATATAATTGAACTATTAAACTAGTCTAAATTGTGTGTGTGTGTGTGTCTGTGTGTGTGTGTGTCTGTGTGTGTGTGTGTGTGTGTGTGTGTCTGTAGAAAACTGTGCTATGGGGGCATCGAGATGGCTTAGTGGAGAAAGGTACTTGCCACTAAGTCTGATGACCTGAGTTCAATTCTCAGGACACACATGGTGAAGGAGACAACTGACTCCATGTAGCTTGTACAGTATAACATGTATACAAAGCGCACATATAATAAATAAATAAATGTAATAAGATATCTTTTTTAAATGTGTAAAAGTGTAGGAGTTGGAGAGAGAGCTTGGTTCTAAAGAACATTTGCTACCGCAGAGGACCCAGGTTTGGTTTCCAGCACTGACACAGCAGCTCACAACCATCTGCAACTCTAGTCCCAGGGGATCTGATGCCTCTTCTGCCTCTGTGGGCACCAGGCACACACATGGTACATTAACATGCACATAGGCAAACATTATCCACATAAACTAAACAAGTCTAAAAATGTTTTAAAGGTTTAAAGACTATGTAAAGATGTAAAAGACTCTAAAAAAGAGAAGACTGTTGTGGGCTTACAGGAGAATGCCCTTCTCTTGGGGGCACATGCTACCGTATTTAGGGTAAGGTGAAATGTAAGCCATTAGTGTCATTCCCTGCTCCCCCAAACTCAACCCTCAGAACCCACAAATCTGTTTCCTATCTTTATGGATATCTTTATGTTCTGGACAGTTCACATAAATGCATGTTTACATTTAAGCTAATGTAACAGCATGAATGAAATCTTTTATGACTGACTTCCTCTATTTCACATCCAAATGTCATAGCAACTTTGTTCTTTTTATTGCTAAATAATATTCCATGGTTGGGGTATGCCATCTCTTGTTTATTGATCATTTGTAAGGTTGTGAGGGGCTGGTGAGATGGCTAAGTGGTTAAGAGCACTTGCTGCTCTTCCAGAGGACCTGAGCTCAGTTCTTATTACCCACGTCTAGCAGCTCACAACCATTTGTAACTCCAGCTCCAGGACATCCAATGACCTATTCTGGCTTCTGCAGACTCCCATACACATGTGAGTATACACAGACAGACAGACAGACACACACACAAATAGAATCAATCTTTTAAATTGTTTTAATACACTTGTGAGTTGTTCATGCACTTGGCTATTCTGGGCAATTTTGCTCTGGACACTCCAGGACAGGAGGTTTTTGTGGGACACGTGTGTGCTAGTTAGATTTTTGTTAGGTGAGAAATACTTCATAAAAGCAAGTTCAAGGAAGAAAGATTGGTTTTGCTTGCCGTCTCAGGATTTCAATGCAAGGTCAGCATGATCTATTGCTTTGGGATTAAGGTGGGTGAGGCAGAGAATCAGGGCATGAGGAGAGTGTGGCAGAGGACACCTAATGGCATCCAGGGAGTGGAGACCAAAGAAGGAGCATCCATCGACACTTCCTCCAACTGTGCCTCCTGCTTTCCAGCACTTTCCAATGGTGCCATCATAAGTCCATCTAATAGATCAGGACCACTAGCCTCCAGTTACTTCCCAAAGGTCCATCACCTGCAACCAAGCCCCCAGATCATGAGTCTATGAAGGGCCTTTCACATTCAAGTTATAATAACTTCCTCACTCCTCTTAAGTATATGGTTCAGGGTGGACCTGTTCCTATGGCTATTTGATCTCTCATGTGATTATTCTGTTTAAGCTTTCTGGGTTTTTGTGTTTTGAGATGTGTGGGATATCTCAGCTAGATGCCAGGTTTTTGATCAAGTGAATCCAAAACAGAGAGCCCTTACCCAGTAAGGGGTCCAAATGAGAGACCAACACCCCCACCAACTCTGGAAAAACTGGCTCCACCAAGAGCTGGCCTGCTGGGGGAGTGACCCGTCCAGCAGGTCCAGTTATTCGTGGGTCTCGAGCCAGGAAACACCTGAAAGAATCATGGGGAAAGAAAGGAGGGAAGCCTAGCACATATAATGAATGACAAGAGTCAGTCTGAGTCGTGTCAAGGCTTTGTTTATTGATTAGGGACTGAGGTTTTTATACAGGGTTTTAGGCAGGGAGGGGCAGAGAAAGGAGAGTGGAAAATTTTCAGGAGAAGTCAGAGTGGTCAGGGGGAGGTGAAGTCTCTTTGGTTCCCAGGCTCTGCAGCTGGCTGATTACTGTTCAAGGCTATATCTAAAAAGTATACTTCTTAGTTGAGCCAAGGTCGTCCTGTTTCTGCAGGATGTGCAGTTTGGCTAAGGGCGTCTGGTTTTGCCAGACTCCAAACTCCAAGCAGAAATACAAAACATAACAATCTTGAGTCAAACTGTCCTGGGTCAGTCTCCAACAGGGGAGGATAAATGTACTTGCTAGTTTTTAAAGTACCTTTTCCGAGTAGGTAGAAGCATTCCCCACCTGGATTAAGACTGCTCAAATAGTAGCTAAAAAGTTCCTCCAGGAACTGGTCCCCTAATTTAGCTCCCCCCTAGCAATGGGCTCCAACAATTGTCTGGCTTTCATAGCCAAAACCTCACAATTAATAGTTAAAGCTTTAGACATAGATTAAAAACTTCATTGTGCATATAGACCTCAGAGTTCTGGCCAGGTAAAAAGAATAAACAAGACATTAAAAAAAAACCTTTTAACAAAGAATGGATAGGCCTTCCTCCTTTGCTTTGTTTTGGGCCACTGCACCCCATATAGGGAGGGATTTATCCCCCTATGAAATTATATTTGGAAGACCTCCCTCACTGCTTCCCAGGCTGAGAGAACAGCAGTTGACATAACTCTCTAACCATTATTTCCTCATCACTACAGGCACTCCAGTCCTCCGCAAACGCTGTTCTGTTCATTGTGCTATCTGAGAGACCTAGCTGACTTCCAGGTCCACCACCAGTTTCACCTTGTCCCAGTCCAGTGACACGGTCTGGGTCAGGCAGGTAACCAAAGGGGCACTAAAACCAACTTGGAAAGGACTCTGCATGGTGATTCTCTCCACTCCTATGGGTGTGAAGGTAGCTGACATTACACCATGGATCCACCACACCCAGGTCAGGAAAGCAGAAGCCACAATTGCTGCCAAGTGGACTATCCCCGGACTTTGGACCCATTGAAATTAAGGTTTCATTGGATCCCAGGCCCTTCCACTCTCTGCCCTTCTAACTACTCCTGAGACTTGTGTTTGGTATAAATCCAGGGTTATGGTCCAACCCCCACTACCCTCGGGCATGGCCTGGAAACCGAGGAAGACAGACACAGGGAAGGCCCAGAATTTCTGGTAAGCAAGAAATTTGAAGGACTGTCCTGCCTCATATTAGCAGAGTTCCTCAGTTGTTTTCCTCTGTGTCCTGCAGAATATCTGGCAGACTCTTCTGTGAAGCAGGAATTTTGTAGGACTGTTCTGTCTTGTTTGGGCAAAGTTCAACACTCTTTTTCCTGTGTGTCCTACATGTCCAGTCTGCACAGCACATTGTCAGCAGTTAAAGGCAAGAGCAGTTTCTCTGCCTAGTGGCTAACCTTGCCACAGTGAAAGCAAACTCCTATAAGGAGTTTCTTCAGTGAGCATCATCTCTGAAATAAATTGGCGCTGCCAGGAGCAGATGTGTCTCATTGTCAAGAAAAAAACTTAGGCTAACAAAATACTTTAAATGTCATATTCGGTAGGTCTTTGAAGTGTTTGAAGACCATTTATCTATCCAAGATACACCTATTTAACCTAGAAAACATATCTAATGTGACTACAAGTTTGATTATTATAGATTTACTACTAACCTCATTACTTATTTATACATTGCATTTTTGTTTGTTTGTTTGTTTTTGTTTGTTTTTCAAAGACAGGGTTTCTCTGTATAACTCACAGAGATCTGCTTGCCTCTGTCTCCCAAATGCTGGGATTAAAGGCATGTGCCACCATGCCCAGCCTATATATTGCATTTTTAAATGAACTACATAAGCACAATAACCTAAATGAGTAGAAACATACATATAGTGTAACAAAAATAACTTTAAATTTGTATCAATATACCAAAATCCATGCCAATGCAAAATATCTGAGATTTTTTTTCTACTTTTTTTTTTTTTTTCCTGAGCTGAGGACCGAATCCAGGGCCTTATGCTTGCTAGGCAAGTGCTCTACCACTGAGCTAAATCCCCAACCCTGATTTTTTTTTTTAAAGATTTATTTATTTATTATGTATACAATGTTCTGCCTACATGTATGCTTGCAGGCCAGAAGAGGGCACCAGATCTCATTATGGATAGTTGTGAGCCACCATGTGGGTGCTGGGAATTGAACTCAGTACCTCTGGAAGAGCAGCCAGCACTCCTAACCGCTGAGCCATCTCTCCAGCCCCCAATATCTGAGATTAATAGTTGTCTTTTTATCCTATATTCCCCTAAATGATAACAAACATCCATAATCCACCAATTAACCCAAAGCCTCCCACACAGCTCTTGGGAATGTGGATGTTGTGTTCTCCAAACTGCTTCCTGCTGTCTGTGGACAAAGTATCTTTAAGGGTCCCTTTTTTTTTTCTTTTTTTTTTTCAGAGCTGAGGACCGAACCCAGGGCCTTGTGCTTGCTAGGCAAGCACTCTACCACTGAGCTAAATCCCCAACACCCTGAGATAATTTTGAGATAATGGCCAAGTCCTGGGAAGACCAGCAGTAACCTTTGCTGATAGACATCACCTGTCAATTTTCAGGTCTCCCTTGACCAAACCTGATCCATATTATTCCTGAAGGAATCCACAGCCTCTTGTCTCCTGTGTGAACAAAACTCCAAAGCATTTTTTATTTCCATTTGAAAAATACAGTTTTTGACTTCCGTTTTAAAGTTAAGACAGGGCTAGAGAGATGGCTCAGTGGTTAAGAGCACTGCCTGCTCTTCCAGAGGTCCTGAGTTCAACTCCCAGCAACCACACGGTGGCTCACATCCATTTCTAGTGGGATCTGATGCCCTCTTCTGGCATAAAGTTGTACGTGCAGATAAAGCACTCATATACATAAATAATAAAATCTTAAAAAAAAAAAAAAAGATTTGTTTGCCGGGCGGTAGTGGCACATGCCTGTAATCCCAGCACTTGGGAGGCAGAGGCAGGAGGATCTCTGTGAGTTTGAGGCCAGCCTGGTCTATAGAGCTAGTCCAGGACAGGCTCCAAAGCTACAGAGAGAAACCCTGTCTCGAAAAATAATAATAATAATAATAAAGTTAAGACATTCTTAAAATATCTAGGCTGGAATATTTCAGCAGTCCAGTTAACAATCCCATGTGTCTTCGCAGCTGTTGTTTGCTTATCAACATTCAAAAAATTCAAAATCACACAACACTATATAGGATCCATACGCCCTGTGTATTTCCTATCTTATGTGGCTTTTTTCTTTTATACTACTTTTACTGTCTCTTTAAAGACTTTATTGTTTTTAATCTATTTCTTTCTATGACTATCTATACCCATTTTCTTTTCTTTCTTAAGCCTACACACCAGTAAAACATACTGGAACGTATTTAGAGGTTTTTCCATCTGGACCTCTTTTACTGCATATCACTAGTCTTTTTTGACCGCACAAGCAAACTTTAGACTGCTAAGCTGCACCTGGATCCTCCAAGCCGTTCTCTTGGCTGGCTCTGCCCGCTTATTGGGTCGTGAAAGCTGAGCCTAAACCTCACAGCACAGTCAGAGGTGTGTGGGACCGAAAACTGTTCAACCTTCCTAGAGCTCTAGAATGCTGATGTTTACACTGTAGCAGGCGTTTTTACTTCATCTTTTGTTCCTACTTAATGTACTGGCTGCTCAAGGGCTTACCAGCAGACAGAAACTCTCTCTCTCTCTCTCTCTCTCTCTCTCTCTCTCTCTTGGTTTTTTTGAGACAGGGTTTCTCTGTGTTTTGGTGCCTGTCCTGGAGCTCATTCTGTAGACCAGGCTGGCCTCGAACTCACAGAGATCCACCGGGCTCTGCCCCAGTGCTGGGATTAAAGACATGCATGACCACCACCCAGCCAGGCAGAAACTTTTTGTTTGTTTGTTTGTTTGGTTTTTATTGTTTTTGTTTTTCGAGACAGGGTTTCTCTGTGTAGCTTTGCGCCTTTCCTGGAACTCAGGAAAGTAGACCAGGCTGGCCTCGAACTCAGAGATCCACCTGGCTCTGCCTCCCGATTGCTGGGATTACAGGTGTGCGCCACCACGGCCCAGCAGGCAGAAACTCTTAAAGGAGCTGTATCCTCTTTTTTCTTCAAGCTGTCTCAGACCCTATGGAAATTTGAGCACCATATTTGTATACCAAAATGTGGTTTGTTTTTTTTTTTTTTCTCTCTTTTGGAGGGCCCGCCACCCAGCTCCCAAATAAATCACTCACAGAGGCTAATTCTTAATTATAAATGCCTAGCCTTAGCTTGGCTTGTTTCTTGCCAGCTTTCCTTAACTTTAAATTATCCCATCTACCTTTTACCTCTTTGCTTTTTCCTTTTCTTACTTCTTTATATCTTACTTTCATTCTTACTCCATGGCTGGCTGGGTGGCTGGCCCCTAGCATCCTCCTCTCCTTGTTCTCTTTCTTCTCCTCCTCTCAGATTTCTCCTTCTATTTCTCCTCTCTGACCACCAGCCATGCCTATTTCTCTCTTCTGCCTTGCTATTGGCTGTTCAGCTCTTTATTAGACCATCAGGTGTGTTAGACAGGCAAAGTAACAGTTTCACAGAATTAAACAAATGCAACATAAACAAAAGTAACACACCACACTTTAAAGTAATATTCTACAACACCTGGGTTTTAAATTGATAAGTTGAGCTAATTATTTAGAATTCTGATCTTGTCACTGTGAAGACTTCAGTAATACGAAATTGATTTGGTGGCACACACCTTAATCCCAGCACTTAAGTGAAGGCAGCAGGACCAGAGGTTTTAGGTGATCCTCAGCTATGGAGTTGAAAGCCAACTCCATCTGAGATCTCTCAAAAAACAAAACAAAAACAAAAAGCTAAGTGTGATGGTGCATGTTTCTAGTCCCTGCACTTAGGAAGTGGAGGCAGAAGGATCAGAAGTTCAAGGTCATTCTTGACTACATAACAAGCTTGTAGCCAGCCTGGCCTACATGAGACCCTGTCACAAAACGCAATTTCAGCAATATTGGGAGCTATAATAAAAGCTGAGTATGGTGGTGCGTGCCTGTAATCTCAACACTCTGGAGTCAGAAGCAGTTCGAGGCTAGCCTGGGTCACATGGTGGGAAAACAACATAAGGGGGCTGGAAAGATGGCTCAGTGTATTACAGCATGTTGTTACATGAGCATAATGACTTGTGTTTAAATCCCCAGCGCTCATGTGAGACCAGCTGTGGCCTCTCATGCTTGTAACCAGAGCAGTAAATGGTAGAGACGAGAGGGTCTCTGGGGCTTGCTCTAGGTAGGGAGATCCTGTCCCAAGAAATTAAGGCAGAGTAATACCTGATGTCTTTCTCAGGCCTCCATGCATGTGCACAGGTGCCTGCACGCCCCCCCACACACACCCATAACTACATAAACTACATACTCACACACAATCTGAATAAAAAAGCAGCCAGGCCGGGTGTGGCTGTGTATGCCTTTAATCCCAGCACTCAGGAGGCAGTGACAGTCATTATCTCTGAGTTTTAGGCCAGCCTGGTCTACACAGGGCAGCCTAGGCTGCTTGTGGGATATTTGTACACTATGTGAAAATGCATTACTGTAATTAGTTTAATAAAGAGCTGAACAGCCAATAGCTAGGCAGAAAGTATAGTTGGGACTTCTAGACAGCGAGAAACGAAGTAGGAGATGAATCCAGGCATTCGGGAGATGCCAACAAGAAAACGGAGGGAGTCAGACATACAGAATGGAAGGTGAAAAAGTCACCAGGCAAAACATAGATTAATACAAATGGGTTAATTTAAGTTATAAGAGCTACTGAGACAAGCCTAAGCTAAGGCCGAGCTTTCATAATTAGTAAGTCTTGTGTTATTTGTGAGCTGGTGGCCAATAACAAAGCTTGCTCCATACGTTACATAGTGACACGCTGTCTTAAAAAACGTTAACAGCAGTCAGAAGACTTCCCCACTTCTTTATCTTGGTGTACCCCTCATATGTTCCTATAATAACTGCATTTGGAAGCCCCAAGCCATGCCTTTAATTGGCACATGAATACATGATTACTGAGTTAGCTGTGGGTTGGTCTGTATGTCAAATGTGTTGTTGTTCTGATTGGTTAATAAATAAAACACTGATTGGCCAGTAGCCAGGCAGGAAGTATAGGCAGGACAAGGAGGAGAAGAATTCTGGGAAGTGGAAGGCTGAGGTAGAGAGATGCTGCCAGCCGCCTCCATGACAAGCAAGACGTAAGGTACTACTGGAAGGCCACGAGCCATGTGGCAACTTATAGACTAATAGACATGGATTAATTTAAGAAGAACTAGATAGCAAGAAGCCTGCCACGGCCATACAGTTTGTAAGCAATATAAGTCTCTGTGTGTTTACTTGGTTGGGTCTGAGCGACTGGGGGACTGGTGGGTGAGAGAGATTTGTCCTGACCGTGGGCCAGGCAGGACCAGGAAAACTCCAGCTACACCACTCCTTTGCTGTTTTTCACAGGCTCTGAAAACTCCACTCCCTTAATGTTCACTGGGTTCTCCTTGCCTTCATCCCAAACCAGTCCAATTAGCTAGTCTCCACTCTTTACCAGTCCATCTCACCTTTCAGTGAGGATCAGAACAGAATTCCACTAAGTTTTCTGTCAGTTACCTTCCTGAAATAATCCTTAGTGGATGACCCACAGGTTAACTCAGGGAATAAGCAGGAATAAAGACAAGTTATACAGAAAAACCATCAGCAGAGCAGAGCCAGGGAGCCAGGGATCAGGACACCCTGCTGCCACTGGACACAGGAACCGGCCTGTGCTGTTGTCTTCCCTGGCGTTCAACACTGGATCCAAGGGTTGGCAACACAGACACCATTGTGCCTGCCAACTTGAAGCCGCTGCCACGGACACCAGAATGAAGTGTCCACTGTCCTTGTTCCTCTGTCATTAGTTTCAGATTTAAAATCCCAGATAAGTGCATCTGATTGGCAGAGCCTGCGTCAAGGGCTTGTATCCCAGCTGGCAGAGCAGCAATGGTTCTCACTGGTCTCTTCAGTTCAGCCTTTTTGGGGGCAAGGACTCTCAAATAGAAGGGGTGTTCAGAACCTGCAAGTGCCCCTTACACTTATGCTGCTCTAGGCAGAAACTCCATGATGTAACAGGTACAAGCTTGTTTTTGTAGCAAAACTGTCAAGTTTCTTTCCTATTACTGCAATATTGGGAAAGAATGCTTGCTGCTCCTGCAGAGGACAAGAGTTGGGTTCCCAGCACCCACGTGGCAGCTCACAACCACTTGTAACTCCAGCTCTAGAGGAATCCAACGCCAATGTAATTTGCTCACAGGGACATTACCACTAGCTGTTGGCAGGCCTGTTCGCAGCACAGGCCTCTCCAGTAGGCTGCTTGAAGTTCCTCAGCCATAGACACTGGCTTCCCCATAAAGCCAGTGGCATAATCTGTTCCCAGCTGTCTGGTACCATGGACTGGGTGGCTCTTAATAGCAACTTCTTTCTCATAGTTCAGTACCTGGTAAGGGCCCACTCCTTGGTTCACAGATACTGTCTTTTTCTTTTTTTCTTTTAATAAATTATTCTTATTTTATGTATATTGGTGTTTTGCCTGTGTGTATGTCTGTGTGAGGGTGTCAGGGCCCCTGGAAGTGGAGTTGCAGACAGTTGTGAGCTGCCATGTGGGTGCTGGGAATTGAACCCAGGTCCTCTGGAAGAGCAGTTAGTGTTCTTAACCGCTGGACCATCTCTCCAGCCCTGATGCTGTCTTCTCAATTGTCCTCACATGGCAAAGGAGCTATGTTAAGCCTTTTGTGAGGGCAGAATCTAGTCATTTCTCTCAATCACCTAACAAAGGCCCCTCCTCCCTACAACATCATAGCAGAGGTAAGGAAATTGTTGGGACGTAAATGTTCATCTAGGGCAGAAAGCCATTCCAGAGAACATGGTGTAAGCCAGATCACCCTTTAAGACCTAACTAACCTCAGTTCTCATACCTTCCTTCTGCCATACTGCTAGTCTCATAGGCCAGACCAGAGGTGGATTCTCGTGGGTTACCCTGGAGACTGGCTGCTACCTGAAGTGTGGGTGTCTGTCCCAGGAAAACTGAAGGCAGGAGGATCGCCTATGTGTTTGAGGCCAGCCTTGTCTACATAGTGAGTTTCAGGCTAGCCAGGGCTACGTAGATCTGTCTTGAAGAGAGAGAGGGATGGAGGGTAAGAGGGAGGGAGAGAGACAGAAAAGGGGTGTGTGATAAAATAATCTCCTGATTTAATAATTTAGCTTAACAGGATATTTGTAATTTATCACAAGACCAGTTACACCACTCTACCACAATGTTCAAATGCCAGGGCCTCTTTGGGAAGAAAATGTCAAGAAACTTGGGTTGTGGATCTCCTTTTTTTTATTTTTGAGACAGGGCCTCACTATGTAGACCAGACTGGCCTGGAACTCCCAGAGATCCACCTGCCTGTCTCCTGAGTGCTGGGATTAAAGCTGTGGGCCTTAGTGGTAATCTCTTGCCTGGCTTGTTGAGGCCCCAAGTCTGATCTCCAGCAACATACACATGAAAAACCTCTACCATGAACCTACCCCCTTCATTCACACACAGTTCCAGAACAACAAACACACTCAGAGACATGCAACAATGTCTTTTATTAGGCACAGGATTTTAAATGATCTCTTCAGTTTCTCCATACACAGGCAAAACTATATGTGCCGTTTAACACACTGGAGCCTGACAACTGAATCACTACCTAGAGAAGGGAAAATTATCCCCAACCTGCTTAGCCAGGAGGCCAATTCATCTGCCGACCCCCGAGAACATGGAGGTGAATATGGTAGACAGACTGTCCCCCGTCTGCACCTTCATTCACCACCATCCGATAACCCCGGTTCAGGCCCAGATCCGCAGCACATTTCTTGCCAACAATCATTAAATGTCCTAGGAGCTGGAAAAGAACAAAGAGTTTCTTAAATACAGGAAATGTACACGTCTGTCCATTAAATAACAGCCAAGCGGGTGTCAAAAAACAACAAAAAACCCACCAAAAACAAAAACAACAAGAAAATCAGTGAATCAGTGAAATAGAATGTGTCAGAAATTTACTTACACTTTCGTCATCATCTTCTGCTACAGAAATCTGGGATATATGCTTCTTGGGTATCACCAGGAAATGTGTTGGCGCTTGAGGGGAAATGTCATGAAAAGCAAGACACTAGGGGAGAGAAACAAGAAGCTTTAGGATACCACTCACTAGACTAAAACATACTCTCTGACAAGTATTTTTTTGTTTTGTTTTTCGAGACAGGGTTTCTCTGTGTAGCTTTGCGCCTTTCCTGGATCTCGCTCTGTAGACCAGGCTGGCCCTGAACTCACAAAGATCCGCCTGGCTCTGCCTCCCGAGTGCTGGGATTAAAGGCGTGCGCCACCACTGCCCAGCTCTGACAAGTATTAAGCACTAACCCAATGGGAGGCAGAATTAGATGCTAGGAAAACAGATGTGTACATAATGCACATGGCCTCACAATCCGCCCCCCCCCCCCGCCCCCCTCCCCCAGCTAAGGACTGAACCCAGGGCCTTGGATTTGCTAGGCAAGCGCTCTACCACTGAGCTAAATCCCCAACCCCAATCCTTTTCATAACATTTTAGAGTTTTAAGAGAAGATGGACTCTAAGCAGAGATGTAGTTATTAAAGGTCAGACACATTATGAATTATGAAAGTAACATGTAAAGGGTGGGGAGGATGATGACCACAAAAAAATAGGATTTAGACTGAGATCAAGGATAATCATTCAGAGACAGTGACACTGAATCTGTGACTTAATGTATGTGATAGTTTGAAGAAGAATGGCCCCCACAGGCTCATATATTTGAATGCTTAGTCATCTGGGAGTGATCACCGGTCTCTCTCTCTCCATGCTTCCCACCAGGATAACGGACTAAACCTCTGAAACTGTAAGCAAGCTCCCAATTAAATGTTTTCTTTTATAAGAGCTGCCTTGGTCATGGTGTCTCTTCACAGCAACAGTTATTAGGACAATGGAGGAGCAAAATTTAGTCTTCTCAACCTTGCCAGGCTGATCTCATTCAAGTCTTCTGGCTCAAGTCACACTGTCCACAGTTCTCTATTTTCAGGGCCTGCTAGTCCCCCTACAACAATCCTCTTTGTAGTTTCCTTTTTAAAAAGATTTTGAGGGCTGGAGAGACGGCTCAGCAGTTAAGAGCACTGACTGCCCTTCCAGAGGACCCAAGTTCAATTCCCAAGCACCCACATGGCAGCTCTCAACTGTCTGTAATTCCAGTTCCAGGGGAACTAACACCCATGCCAAAATACCAGTGCACATAAAATATAAATAAATAAATAGATAGATAGATAAACAAAAGATTTTGAGGCCAGCTAAGTCTATAAAGTTCCAGGACAGCCAGGGCTGTTACACAGAGAAACCCTGTCTCAAAAAAACAAAAACCACAATTATTTATTTTTATGTAGATGAAGATTTCTGCCTGCGTGTATGACTGTGGACCATGTTCATGCCTTGCCCATGGATGCCAGAAGAGGGTGTTGGATCTCCTGGAACTGGAGTAGGACGGTTGTGAGCCACCTGATGTGGGTACTAGGAATCAAACAGGTCTTAACCACTGAGTCATCTCTCCAGCCCCTCTCTTAACACCAACTTTTCTCTAATTTAAAATGCTATACATTCAACTTGGAAAGCCACAAATCCCTCCCTCCCTCCCTAGCATGTTAATTTCACGTGTGTGTGTGTGTGTGTGTGTGTGTGTGTGTATGTGCATGTACACAGACACGAATATGTAGGTGTGTAACCTATGCACACAACCCTCCTGTATTGCTTTCCACCTACCACCAAGAGACAGGGTCTCTTACTAAACTTAATGTTTTGGTAATGTGACTAGGCTGGCTGGCCAGCCACCAGGCAGCTCCAGGACTTTGCCAGTCTCTGCCTCCAAACCGTAGAGTCATAGGCACATGCAGCTATGCCCAGCTTTTTACATGGGTGCTGGGGATTTGAACTCAGTCCTCATACTTTCAGAGTAAGCACTTACCCACTGAACCATCTCCTCCACCTCCATCTTTTTTTTT
>CABHPH010124790.1:0-15769 GCA_902168325.1 Peromyscus nudipes
GGCCACAGCAGTCAGTCAAATGGGACTCAGCTAGGAAAGGAAAAAGCCACACTGACTCCCTATAGAGAACATGGCAATCTGGATAGAAAAGCCTTAAGAATCCACAAAAAGAGACTGAAGGGATGGCTGAGAGGTTAAGAGCCCTGGCTGCTCTTCCAGAGGTCCTGAGTTCAATTCCAGCAACCACATGGTGGCTCACAACCATCTGTAATGAGATCTGGCGCCGTCTTCTGACATGTAGGCAAGAATCCATAAAAAAAGACTCTCTGCTTAACAAATGAGCTTATTAAAATCACAAGACATAAGGTCCATGCCCCAAAGTCAATTAATTTCTTTATAAACAAATATTTAATTAAAAATAAAGCGTATTGGCTTAAAACTATGAAATATCTAGGAATAAATGTGAATGTTTACCGAGAGGCATAAAACAGAGCTGAGAAATTAAGCACATCAGCCGAGGGAAATGACTCCAATGGTGTGCTATTTTAAAGATGTTGAATCTTTTCAACCTGGTATTCCAAATCAGTGCTATTCCAATCAAAATTCTAGCAAGTACTTTTGCATCAATAAGTTTTGTGGGTATAATCACCTTGATTATAAAATCTATATTCAAATGCAAAGCAATTAGTATAGGAAAAATAATTCTGAATGATTAGACCATAGATGGAGGAATATAATGTCTGATATATCAGTAGTGAAGACCACACTGTGTTGGTTCAACAAAAGACAGGATAACTGGAAATAGAATATACAGTTGACTTTTGACCAAGATGTCACTGTAGTTTACTGGAGAAGAGTAATTTATCCCTCCTCCCCCTTTCTCTCACCAGGGTCTCTCTATGTAGTCCTGGCTGGCCTGGAACTTACTATGTACACCAGGCTGGCCTTGAACTCACAGAGATCCTTCTGCTTATGCTGGGATTAATGGCATATACCACCACGCCCAGCTAGAATAATTTTCTTAACAAATGGTACCAGAACACTGAATATTGGTAGGCAAAAGAAAAAAGACACAGCCTGTAAATGGTAACTTAAAATGGATCACAGACCAATATTCAGAAGACAAAACCGGAATACTTTCAGAAGAAAGCACAGGAGGAAATCTTTGTGCTTTTAAATCACCAAGCCAGCAGCACAATCCACAAAAGACCCCAAAATTAAAAAAAAAAAAAAAAAAAAAAAAAAACCTCGAGGGGCAGAGAGAGACATTTGCCACACAAATTTGGTGACCTGAATTTGACCCTCAGAAACCATGTAAAGTCTGACAGAAAGAATGAACTCTATCAAATTATCCTTTGTCCTTCACATGTGTGCCATGGCATGTGAGCACATTTGTACACATGTGTACACAAACAGACACACACACACACACACACATACAAATGATGAGAATAACAATAATAATGAGCAAGTTGATACACTGGACTTCATCAAATTAAAAAAAATTAACCATAGAAAATGAAGTCACGACTGGGAGAAAATATTCTCAAGTCACATGTTTGACATTAGACTTGTATCCCCAAATAGTAAGAACTCTGAAAACTCTAATGATTTGAACATTTTATCAAAGAAAATATATAGAAAGCAAATTAACATGAAAGATACCAAAATCTAAGACCCAAACCATGTAACATGTTGGAAAGCAGAAGTCTTATGCTGCTGGTAGAATGAGAACTGGTAACTACTCTAGGTAACAGTTAGGTGGTTCCTTAGGAGATAAACACACACACACACACACACACACACACACACACAGCACATGGGCGCTCATCCACTCTTCAGTGTTTACTCAACAGAAAGGAAAACTACGTCCACATAAAGGCTTGTGGATCAATGTTCATAGCAGTTTCACGCAGAACAGGCTCAAACCTGAAACAACCCCAAAGCTCATCATCTAAGCTCTGGCTTAGAACTTTCTACACTATGTGGCCCCTGGTGGCTCAAACTCATGGTTCATTTGTCACAATCTTCTAAATGCTGGATTACAGGCATGAGCCACCACACTGAGCCTTAAGTAATAGCTTAACGCTGACATTTAAGAAACACCAGGCGGTGATGAATGGACATTTCAGAGGTTTTTACTGCCAGCAGAAATTGCATGAAAGTAGCACGTAAGTAGAGACAATATGTTAACACTGTGAGGTCAGCTATTTCCTGTGTTTATTGTATTATTGAAACACAGGGCAGGGATGTAGCTCAGTGGTAGAGTATTGGCCCAGAGTGCAGAAGACCCTGGTTTGATCCCACACACTCCAAACAAAAATGAAAACAACAAATAAAACAAAGAACTGCCCACCAGGGACTGAAGGAGGCTTACACATGGATAGTAACACAGATAATTTATAACTAAACACTAATGACTGAACTGATCCTATATTCTTGGTATCCAAATAATCCATAAAATAAATAGAAACCAGGGTGGGGTTGAAAATGATTTAGTAGTAGCTCTTAGGAAATGTCATTCCTCAAATGCTGTTACTCCTTAAGAGTTTTGAGTTTCATCCTGACTAATATTCAAGAGATCAGATCCTTCAGGAAATAAGCAACTCTATGAGGCCCAATTCTGAGTCATGCTAACACTTACCCAGGGGTTCCACCAGCTGGTCAACCAATCCCATCTTCTTTGCTCTGTCTGCGCGAATGTTTCTACCAGTCAGCATCATGTCAAATGCAGCAGGCACACCCACCTAACATGCAAGCGAGAGCCAGAGTACGGGGCAATGAGGGTAGGAGTTAGTTCACAAATCATCAAGTCAGCACACTACAGAAGAAAAGTGGGGCTTGCTGTCAAGGCTGACACCCCGAGTTTAGTTCCTAGGCTCTCATGGTAGGAGAGAACTGACTCCTGAAAGAGGTCCTCTGACCTCCACGTGTGCACCACGGCACACAGGTGCAAGAACACCCAATATAAACAAATAAGCACAGTCATTCTTCCTAAAAAAGGAGAAAAGTCAGACCGGCTTTATATTACATTTTATACACTAATACACTTTTAAGTTTTGAGATTAGATGTCCTGCTTAAGAAAAAAATGCCTTTTGATATCTTTTAAATTCAGCAGCATAAGGAATTGATGAGGTGGCGAATTCATTTTATATGAACTAAACTGTAGATCATGTCACTCTCAATCTGTTCTCCATCACTGACACAGTATTTAAACCTCTGGAGCCGAGGATGCAGCTCAGCGGTAGAGTGCTTGCTTGGCATGCATAAGACCATGGGTTCGGGGTTGGGGATTTAGCTCAGTGGTAGAGCGCTTGCCTAGCAAGCACAAGGCCCTGGGTTCGGTCCTCAGTTCCGGGGGGGAAATATATAAAGCCGGGCGGTGGTAGCGCATGCCTTTAATCCCAGCACTCGGGAGGCAGAGGCAGGTGAATCTCTGTGAGTTTGAGGCCAGCCTGGTCTCCAAAGCGAGTTGCAGGAAAGGCGCAAAGCTACACAGAGAAACTGCGTCTCGAAAAACCAAAAAAAAAAAAAAAAAAAAAAAAGCACCATGGGTTCAATTCTTAGCATCCCTACCTCTGAAAAATTCCAATATTGGAACTAGAGTGTAGACTCTGTGATGGGAAACCTGGTATTCTTACAAAGACTTTAGAAAGAAGTTCGAGTTTAACAATGCAGCTCAACTGATACTATTCTAGAAAACTGACTTCTAGCCAGGGGCATGGGGTTTGTTCTATAATCCCAGATCTTGGAAATCTGAGGCAGGAGAATGGCAGACTCAAGGCCTGTCTGAGCTGCAGAGAAGACCCTGACTCAGAACAAAACAAGAAAACACCCAAAACAAAACCAGCTAGGTGTGGAGGCACACGCCTTTAATCCCAGCACTCAGGAGGCGGAGGCGGGAGGATCTCTCTGAGATCTAGGCCAGCCTGGGCTATGTAGTGAGTTCCAGGACAATCAGGACTCTATAGAGAGACACCGGCTTAAAAACAAACAAACAAACAAACAAAAAACCAAAACACAACCAATCAAAACAAAAATGAAAGAACTCCTAGCAACATAAGTAAATGAAATTCAACAAAATTTTTGTGTCAAGACATCTTCTAGACAATTCTTATACAGAAATATGTATGACTAATTTGATTATAGCTTGGTACATGTTATTCCAGCACTTGGGAGGGGGAGGCAGGGGGATGGACAAGAGTTTGAGGCCAGTCTAGGCTACAGGATGAAACTTGTAAAACCAAATCTTTTTTCCCCACCCGCACTGTATGAACTTCTTGGCACACCAGCTCTTTCACTGAGGAATCTATAATGCTAGACACTATGAGGCTTTGCCCTCTGGTTTGATAGGAAATTTCTCTGCAGCCTCCTGAGACGACTCTCCTCCTTTCCTTGGAAACTGAAAAGCTTGCTGCATCTTTTTTTGGTCCTTTGAATACAGCAAGGACATGGTCTAAACCAGAGAAAGATGGGAAAGCTCTGTCTCATACTTATCATGAACTATGACCCATGGCTTTGAAAAACTACTAAAGAGATACCATGAGAAGAGGAACAAATTAATGTTCTGAAAAAGCAAGGCTTATCATCTTTACCCTTTTATCAACAATTCTGTAGAACTGAAAAAATAAACATCAGGAATAAAAAAAAAATCTCAACGATCCTCTATATTCCTACCTTACTTAGGTCCTGAATTCTACAGTGAGTGTCTATATTATATACTTTGTAGATGGAGTAGATCTAAAGGGGTATTTATGTACAGCTCAAGTTTATGGTGTTGGAAGATCTTAAACTCACCATTTTGGGCAGTCTTTGGGTACCTCCGGCTCCTGGTAAGATCCCCAGCAATACTTCAGGGACACCCAATACTGTTTTCCTGTCTTTTGTTGCTATTCTGTATTGGCATGCTAGGGCGAGCTTCAAAGAAATCAAAGAAAAATTAGAATGTTAGAAAACGTAACTGTGCCATTTTAGCACCTAGGCTGGTAGGTCTAAATATTATTTATAAAGCAGGAATGGCCGGGCAGTGGTGGCGCATGTCTTTAATCCCTGCACTAGGGAGGCAGAGCCAGGCAGATCTCTGTGAGTTCAAGCCCAGCCTGATTTACAGAGCGAGATCCAGGACAGGCACCAAAACTACACAGAGAAACCTTGTCTCGAAAAACAAAACAAAACAAAACAACAACAAAACTATAAAGCAGGAATATACTACAAAATAAGTCATGATTTGTTAGGCTGAAATCTGGCATGTTACCATTTACCTTTTCTACCCATTTTCATTACTAACCCTTTTCCAGGCTGCTGTTCGGGTTTTTTTTTTTTTTTTAAGATTTATTTATTTATTATGTATACAGTATTCTGTCTGCATGTACCCCTGCCCACCAGAAGAGGGCACCAGATCTCATTACAGATGGTTGTGAGTTACTGTAAGGTTGCCAGGAACTGAACTTAGGTTCTCTAGAAGAGCAGCCAGTGCTCTTAACCTCTCCAGCCCAGGTTGCTGTTCTTAAAAATCTTCTGAAGGTTAACCTTGTTCTACATAGTGAGATCCTGTCTCAAAAAACAAAAAGAAATCTCTTCTCTTCAATCTCATCATCTTTACTACTCACAAGAAACTCTCTCTCATGAGACTTAAACATGTATTAGGCTTTGAAGGTCTCAATCAGATGTAAGAACATGAACACAGGCCACACTTTTGAATCTTTGTCTTGTGAACCCGAACCAGGTATTCAGACATGAGAAAGACTTCACAGGTGCAGTTCAAATCTCAGCTGTAAATTGGAAACAGTACTCCTTGGTCACTGTTCTGTGTCACTTGATGCCTGTCGTGAATTAAGAATTAAACCCACTCAGGTGCGTGACAGCTAAAATAAAGGCTTTTCTGCAGGAGAAACAGTGGCCTAAAGGCTCACGGTGGCACATGGCAGCAGTGAGTGGGACAGAGCCTGCACAGCTCTGGAATACAGCCATACCTCAAGTCCTCCTCCCAAGCAGGATCCACTGATGGCGGCTACAACGGGCTTCGGGGACTTTTCAAGTTTCTCAAACATTCTCTGTCCTTCCTGTGATATCCGTGTTGCTTCCTGGGGGGTTGTGCAAGAGGCTAGCATGCTGTAGTAGGACAAAAAGAACAACACAGAAGGAGAGGTGAAGCTGTACCCACGCTGTAGAAGGCTTCACCCACTACATACTTATCTCAGCATACATCAATATTTGGCAATGAGTCTTCAAACACAAAATGGAACATGTTACACAATTTCTTTTGCTTCTGTAACAAACCATTGACCACAAGCTCTAACAAGAACATCGCCTGGTAAATATTTTCACTATCAGACAGTTCTAAGGTTATGTTCTGAATCTAGTTATCCTCTTTAAGCTATTCTGTAGTCTTTACCTATCTGTTTCCCCACTGACTCGCAGCTTGTTTCAAAGGCTTCATTATCACTCCCTACACAGGACCAGCTATTCTTCCACACACACCCTTATGAACAGAGAGTAAGAGTTCTTTAGTATACACACCTAGACGAGAGTATGTGGCTGGAACATATGTGCTGTTCCCTGCCCCATGTGTGTGTGTGTGTATGTGTGTGTGTGTGTGTGTGTGTGTGTGTGCATGTTTGCTCACCTGTGCAGGCACACGTGGAGGTCAACGACCGTTAGGTGGCTTCTGCACTTCTTATTTTTGAGACAAGGTGACCCATCAAACTCACCGTGCCCTGCTTTGATGTGGATGCTGAGATTCAAACTCAGGCCCTGGCCTAGCAGCAGGCATTTCACCCGAGCCATCTCCCCAGCCCTTGGATTTTTGATTTTACTAAATACTGACAAGCTGTACTCCAAAGTGGCTATACCAGTTGGGATTTCTACCAAATTTTTAAATGTTTGCTGGTCTGATGGATGAAAACTGGGCATCATTCTTGGCTAACGTAAGGAAAGGCTGTATTTAGTCATTTACGATTTAAGCAAGTCCCTCTATTTCATCAACTTTATTACACTCTGGAAAATAACCTCAAACACAAATTTTGGGAGAATCCAGTTCTATCTTCTTTTAAAAAAGAAGAAAGTTCTATCTTCTTTTAGCCGGGTGGTGGTGGCGCACGCTTGTAATTCCAGCTCTGGGGAGACAGAGGCAGGCAGATCTCCGTGAGTTCGAGGCCATTCTGGTCTATAAAGCGAGTTCCAGGACAGCCATGGTGGGTACACAGAGAAACCCTGTCTTGAGAAACTAAAAAAACAAAAAAAAACAAAAAAAAGGGTTTATTTAAAAATATGGAATTAATCAAGATAAACTTACTTGATATCGGCACCTGCGACGAAGCAGCCGGGCTTTGATGAGATAAGAACAGCACTTTTGATTTGGTCATTGGCCCAGATTTCATTCATAACTTCTACAAACTCTGACTGAACTTCTTTATTCAACGTGTTTACCTACAAGAGAAACAGCTACAGCTAAGGGTTTAACTACAAGTATCACATATACGCTATCACTGCCAAGTATATGTCTATGCAGCAGACGTACATGTAAGAAGAAAAGGAAGGAAACAAAACCCAAACACAGACGGACCAAAACTCTGAAACCCAACCATTTTCTGTCAGGTGGTTTTAGTCAACTATAGTACCCTTTCCTTTAAAAATAGGTCTCAAGAGCCGGAAACACACTCAGTGGGTAAACGTGTTTGCCATGTGAACCCAACAACTCAGTTTGATCCTTATAACCCAAGGAAAGGTGGGAGGAGAGACTCAACTTCACCGTCACCCCGAATACATCATGTGCACACAACACAAAAACAGTGGGGGTGGCCTCGGAAGGGGACTCCGATGGCCAGGCATGGTGGTGCTTCCTTCTAAATCCTAGAACTCAAGCGGCAGAGCAAGGCAGCCTGCTGCGAGTCTGAGGCTGGCCTAGTGTACATAAAAAGTTCCAGGCTATCCAGGATACACATACACACAAACAAAAATAAAAAAGCGAATATGCAGTCATATTCCTAAGAGTTCGGATCATATTCAGGGTACAATTAAGTCTACAAATATTTATTGGCGGGAGAGGGGGAGAGAATCTATAACATTAAAAAAAAGAATCAAAATTAGACAGTATGGTCTTCACTTTGTAGATACATTCAACTTTAGAAAATCGGGAAAAAAATTCTTAGACTTGAATCATTGGTTAGTCAGTATAGACTAACGCCAGTGAAGGGACCAGCTTTAATTTTATGTGATAGCTGCCAACTGCTTCATCTAGGTCCTTCTATTTCTTACAGGGTTTCATAGAGCCCAGGCTATCCTTGAACTCTGTAGCCGAGGATGACCTAGATAATTTCCTATGTGTGCCTCTCAGGTGCTGTGGGCCACCATGATTGGCTTAATTTCTTTTATTTCATACAGGCTTCTAGCTGCAAGATTTTTTTTA
Source organism: Peromyscus nudipes (assembly GCA_902168325.1). Classification (NCBI taxonomy): domain Eukaryota; kingdom Metazoa; phylum Chordata; class Mammalia; order Rodentia; family Cricetidae; genus Peromyscus; species Peromyscus nudipes. The sequence continues at coordinate 8,349 of CABHPH010124790.1, forward strand.
ATTGTATGACACCTTTATGCCAATTTGAGATGGGGAAAAGAATGAACTCCTGCAACAAAGCATTCCTGGCAAAAGGCAGGTTCTGCTGCTGCTGTACCATTGAATTTGCCAAGATCCAGGTTCCATGCTCACATAACCTGATTTCTAGCACGCAGACTACATGAGTCATTCAGATCCTGCAGGAAGCTCGAGAGCCAAGTGTCCATACTATCCCAGCCAACTCACTATGAATAATGACTATGTTAGGCAGGTACTGAAGGTAGATTTAATCACTGTATGTTTAAAACAGGCGGATTAAGTCTCATCAACAAGCTTATCTATCATTCTCATTCTATAGAATAACAGGCTTTTTTATTAATTTTTTATTCATTTTTGATATTAATCTGATACCTAGAGTCAACAAGAAGGAGTGCTTTTGGTTTCCTTGTCTGCTTTTGAAATAGGGTCTCACTAAGTAGCCCTGGCTGGTCTGGAACTCACAGAGATCCACCTGCCTCTGCTTCCCCGGTGTTGGTGTTAAAGGCCTACACCACCAAGAAGGCATTGTTCTTTTCTTTTTTTTTAAATTGAGACAGGGTCTCACTGGGTAGTTCTACCTGACCTGAAAGTCACTATGTAGATCAGGCTGGCCTAGAACTCACAGAGATCTGCCTGCCATTGTCTCCAAGTGCTGGGATTAAAGGTGTGCACCACCACCCCTGACCTCAAAAAGGAATTCTCATACATAACATTGGCCTATAACTAACAAAACTTTAAAGCCATGTGACAGGTCTACTTCCAGACAGGTAAATTCCATTTATATTTAGGATAGGACTCATAAATGTAGTTGGTAGAAATTAACTAAAAAAGTTTAGGTACCTTTGAATTGGGTGAGTTAATCCGAATAACTGCCACATCTCCTTTGACTCCATAATTAATATGGCTTCTGGCTAAAAAAGAGAAGACAAATTTGTTTCTAAACATGCTTATTGTGAAATAGGTCTACAACGTGATGTTAAGATCATTCATATACATATATATGTATATACAAGTATCATTACATGGACTGAGCAGGTTGTATTTAGGATACACACATACACACACACCCCATTCACTTTCCTCCCTCCAGCCTATCCCATACACTCCTCTTGCTCTCTCAAATTCATTGTCTCAGCCTCTTTTTCTTTGTTGTTATATATATATGCACATATATATTTAGGGATACACACACATTTAGGAATATATACACATACATACATATTGGGATATATATGTGCATATATGTATGTACACACATATATGTACACACGTATTTAGGGATACACACATATATACATATTTAGTGATGTATAGATGTGCATATACACATATGCATATATACAACAATAAAGACAAAGGCCGTGAATTTGAGGGAGCTAGAGGGGTGCGTGGAGACGTCGGAGGAGGGAAGTGAATGGGGGATATGATGTCACTATATTGTAATTTCAAAAAATCAAAGTAGAAAAAGCAATGTTAAGCATGTAAACAAGAAAGTCAACTTACTCAGCAAAGCAGAAGATGTTGTGAAGCTGCGGCAAATACAGCCTGCAAGGAAAGAGTGTTTCAAAATTATTTTGTGAAATACAATTTCTGTAATAACTGTCAGATCAGCAAAACTAGAATTTATAGCAATAAAACCCAAATCAGAGCAACGTATTCTAGGTCATTATTGTGGCTACTCCATTACTGTTCTCATTTTAATTATCAGGGAAAATGATGATCCAGATAGTAAGTAAGGTAGGGAGAGGATCCCCTCCCCCAGAAAAACAAAGGAGCGCGCATCACATCTCTAGAATGTGTGAATGTGTTACAGACAAAGGGCTAAGACTGCAATGGAATTAAGACCGACCTTAATATAGGGACAGTATCATGGATTATCTAAATGGGCTTAGATAACCACAAAGAAAGTCAGAGACATGTGACCATGACCTGGCTCCAGGTTGCTAACGGAAGGAGATAGCACAAGCAGAGGGCACAGGTTGTCTCTAGAAACTAGAAAAGTAAGGTAATGGCTTTTCCTCAGGGCCTTCTAAAAGAACAGAGTCCTGTCAACACCTACTTGAACCTAGTGACATCCATTTCGGTGGTTCCCTTGTCAGTTCCCCACTCGGGATCAAATCCAGGCCTATTGTACGCTAGGCAAACATTCCACCACAGAGCTATGTATCCTGGCCCAAGACCCACTAAGGACCTCTGACCACTATAACTGTACACTGGGGAGGCAGAGGCAGGTGGCTCACTGTGATTTCCAGGCCAGCTAGTGAAAGCATGCCTTTAAAAAGAGTGCTTCTTGTTTTCCTAAAGAACCTGAGTTTGGTTCCCAGTACCCATGCTGGCTAAAAGGCTCCAGCTCCAGAGGATCTGATGCTCTGTTTTAGTCACCATGGGCACTCACACACATGTGGCAGACACTCACACACACACTAACTCATAAATAAAAATAAACCTTAAGAAAACAAAGAAACAAAAAAGGTCACTGGGTGTGGTGGTGCATACACTGAATCCCAGGAGGCACTCAGGAGGCAGAGATAGGCAGAAGGATCTCTCTGAATTTGATGCCAGTCTGGTCTACAGAGTGAGTTCCAGGCCATCCAGGGTTATATGGTGAAATCTTGTCTTAAACAAAACATCAAATCAAGGGACAACCACTGGCTGCTACAAAGGAAACATCCCACATTATACTTTGCTGGTTTAAGCATTCCTAATTGAAAAATCTCTATACTGCATTCCACAAATAATATTCCCAATCTTTGGATAACAAAATCTAGACACTGTCCTCTGTGGCTCATCAGTTGGTGCTCATCACCTACTAACTTGTTTAGTTCTTCATCAGTACCACAGAGAGCTCAAATCATAGGACCCCAGCCCTTTGCTTCTAACTACCATTTTGCTCACTGGATGTCTTTGGCAAGCAGCCTCAACCCTACAGGAAAAACAGCCATTGAGGTCGTCAGCAGAACTGGTGTGGTGGTCCACACCTGCAGGACTAGCATTTGGGAGGCACTGAGACTTAGAAGATCATGGGTTCAGGACCAGGGACAACCTGGGTTTCTGTTGTTGTTTTCTTCTCTTTTATTTTTATTTTACTTGAGATAAGGTTTCACTGCGTAGCCTAGACTAGGTCATACTGTGTAGACCAGTATGACCTAGAATCCTTGAACTAATGATCCCAAGTGCTGAGATTATAGGCGTATTCCACCACACCTGTTTTAGTGAGTAGTCCTGGCTAGCCTAGAAGAACTTGTTATATAGATAAGGCTGGCCTTGAACTCACAGACATTCATCTGACAACAATGAAGGGTGTGCCTCACCATGCTTAGTGCTGAGGTTTATTGAACCCAGGGACACATGCTAGAGAAGTACCCTACCACTGAGTTACATCTAGTCCCCCCAAGACTATCTCTTAACTGACACTAGACATTTCAATAGTTTTTGAATGAGGCTAGCTGTATTCTGGTTGGCCATGATCAACTCTGTCTAGCTTAGTATATAATTCCTATCCTCCTGCCTTAGAGTGTGGGAAGTCCACTTGTCTTGCTGCTAAGGACTCTTCTGTCCAGAGTTCCTATTAAATTGCACTTCGGGCAATCCTAGACCCATCTTTCGTCAGTCTCGTGATCTCTCCTACCTGTAGCAGTCGGTTCTCACACTCCAGGACTAAGTTTTTCTGTAACAATGATTATGATTGGATCTTCTAAGTACAAGCACACGAGAGGCTAGTGGAGGGTCTTTCAATCAGACTCTAGGTAGAACATAAGGAATACAGGAGAAGTTCTGGACAAACACTAAATTTGTCTGAGGCACTGTCCTATGGCCCCCCATCATAAAGGCTGGATTCTACCCTGCTCCAAGCAAGCTCTAGGTGGCAAGCAGGTTGTTCTAGAGTAGCTCAGAGGCAACAGCCCCTAAATGCAGCTTATGGGCCTCTTCGAAATTCCTTTCCTTTCTCCATCACGGTTCAAACCATCTCTTCCACACACCTCTTTAATCCCTCCCTCCTTTCTCCACACCATCCCAAACTTGCCCAACTATCCTAGGAAAGTTGTCTCTTTCTGTAGTTCGAAAAATAAAAACAAATCATCACTTACTCGATCAGGTGTTATACACCTAAACACCTGCATTCAGCCACCTTAAAGCAGTGGTTCTCAACCTGTGGGTCGAGACCTCATTGGGGCATATCAGATATTTACATTATGATTCATAACTGTAACAGAATTACAGTTATGAGGTAGCAACGAAAATAATTTTATGGTTGGGGGTCATCACAACATGAGGAACTGTATTAAAGGGTCACAGCATTAGGAAGGTTGAGAATCATCGCAAGAAAGTAGTATCAACTATTAGTTACTTCTTTCTTAATATTAGTTCTGATCTTCAACAAAATGTACATGGCTCTAAGCTTCCCCACAGAACTTTACCTTCAGATTTCAACTGTATGATCCTCCTCTTCCCTGCCTGCATTTTGGTCTTTAATTATGATTTAGTGTTCTCATTGCTGCATTTGCAAACGAAGTTATAACAAATCTCTTCTAATATAATTTCAGTCATTACTCAACAAAAGTTTTTACAGTAACCTGACACGTCATGCAGCTTTCTAGGACAACTGGGGTAACAAGTAAAAGTAAAAGGTCTTGGGGCTGGAGAGATGGCTCAGGGGTTAAGAGCACTGGCGGCTCTTCCAGAGGTCCTGAACAGCAACCACATAGTGGTTCACAACCATCTGTAATGACATCTGGTGCCCTCATCTAGCCTGCAGGCATATATGCAAGCAGAACACTGTATACATGATAAATAAATCTTACCAAAAAAAAAAAAAAAAAAAAAAAGTAACAAGTCTTTCTTGGTGGAGCTTGCCTTCCAGGGCAGCAGAGGATATGGTACTGAGTCAGCTTCAGGGGACATAAATGAAGAGTTGAAAATAGCTCAGTGGTAGAGCATTTGCCTAGCATGCACAAGGACCTAGTTCAAGACCCGGTTCCGAAAAACAAATCGTAAAGCAGACATTCTACGGGAAAGGAGCATGGGATGATGGGTAATCTAACCAGGAATGAAGGACACTGGCATACGAATGGACTAGTGGACTACAAGCAGGGAGGGAGGAGGTAGGAAACTAAGGACAGGAGTGACAGGATACAAACGCTGAAGCAAACCCAAAACCAATAAAGAAACCTAACCAGCCAGAACAAACCAACCCCCAAAACCAAAAACACCACCCTACAAAAGCAGCATGGCGGCAACTTCATTCTGAGGTGAGATACTGCTAGGTAGCCAGCCTAGCTAGAACTTGTGGTCCTTCTGCCTCCGTGGGATGCTGGGACCACAGGTACCTGTCATCACTCAGGGCAGCAGAGTCACTATCTTAAAAACCAAATATTTGTGCTTTAAAGGTTGATGTTGCAAGCTGAGTGTGGTAGCACACCTCGGGGGGCAGAGGCAGGCAGATCACTAAGAGTTCCAGACCAGCCAGATCTATTGAGTGAGATCTTGTCTCTAACAAAAATTTAAAAATTAAATATATAAATACACACACACACACACACACATTATTATAAAAAGAGTTGGTGCTCATTAGCCTATTGGTTAAGCCATTTTCATTCTTGCCGACTAACCTCTCTTTGGGGTAAACACACTCCCACGCACATACATAAAACCTAAATCAACAGAGACAAAAAGCAAAGAGAAAGAACAGTAAATGCACAAACATGTAGAGAAAAAAAAAAAAAACCTAATCACAGTCAACTGAGTGGAGCTGAAGTCCATGCTAACTTTGCTTCTGGAATCCAGCCTCACCCCACGCCCAACAGCAAAGCTTACGCTACAGCTGCCGGTGAACTTTAGCCTACATTCTCAGTGCCAGCAAAAGTGAAACCTTTGTCCTACTTTTCAATCACCTTCATATGTAACTCAAGAAAATAGCTACAAGATCACATAAAACTATAATCAGTGGAAAGAATTGGATTATGTTGAATAACTATGAAAATGTTACTTCAGTTCATAGCAATTTACAGCTTTTTCAAAATCCAACCCTGGGACAAGGGATGGGATGGATTAAAGAAGCGAGAGTCAGATTCAAAATACCACAATATCTACTAACTGCCTGTCATTTCCTGTCAAATTCTTCTACCACTTATTACTTGGGAATTAGAAAAGTAGGAATTAAACGGATATGAAGGTCAATTTGTGAGTTTTTATTTGATAGTCATACTAGAGTGTTCTAAAACTTCAATACTTAGAAGGTTTATTCTTTTCCCAGGAAATGCCATAGTTCACTAGGCATTTGGCAATGCCTACACACACACACACACACACACACACACACACACACACCCTCAGGGTCAAGGACAGACCTGTTGAGTCTAGACTCTAAATGACAAATCCGGTGTGCCATTTAAAACTGACTCTTTACATAATTTTTAAAAGTGTATAAGCTGCTATTAAAATAAACTGTAGTTATAACTGACTACACTTTCTTTATGAAAACATAATACAATTTATATATTAACATATATGTTTCTATGTAGAAAGGCAGGAAAATCTGGCTGTTAGCTTTTCATCACCTATGTAAAATGGATAGATTACTTTAAAAATTCTCATCTATATACAATCATTACTTCCAAGGGCTGAAAAATCAATAACATTTATTGAGAACTTATTCTCATGATAAGCTGTTTTATACCTAATGTAACTTCTTTAGACCTAACATGTAATTGACTCCATTTTACCAATGAGAAAAAGATGTTGAAATTAATTCCCAAGGTCACCAGAACGTAAGAGACAGATTCAACCCAGAAGTCAGAGTCCCTATTTAATGCCTTTAATTGCTCCATCCTTCTCCTGCCAGAGAAAACATCTCTCATTCATTTTACAGACGAGAAAGCCCATTTAGATTAAAGCACTTGGCCAAAGTCACACAGCTAGCTACTGACTAGAAAACATGTGACCTGATCATCACTCCGGTGTTGGACCAGCTGCCAATCCATAAAAATACCTTACAACAAATGGAGGAGCATATATGATTTTTCCCCCTAAAACTGTTAAAAATGTGTTAAGGGAAAAATATAAACTGCAAGGAAACGCAACCACGTGCAAACAGAAGACATAAAGATAACAATGCTTTTTTCTTAATTCCTTCCCAACCGTAACATCATTTCTTTCTTTTCTTTTCTTTTTTTTTTAAAAAGACAGGGTCTCACTATGTAGCTCTGACTGGCCTGGAACTCACCATGTAGATCAGACAGGCCACACACTCCAAGATCCACCTAAGATTAAAGGTGAGAACCACTATGTCCAGGCCCATTTCACTTTTTTTTTTTTGGTAGTGTGGTGGTAGTTTTAGCTGTTAGAAAAAAGATTCAATGAATTCACTTAATTAAATGTCTTGAGAGGTAAGAAAAAGTAAATTA